>UCOM01003481.1:0-17578 GCA_900474385.1 Ormyrus pomaceus | reverse complement strand
ATAATGTATGCGTAATGCAATTTCCAGCCGCGAGACGAAGTCAGCGTTGCCCCGCCGAGATATACTGGAAATTCAAAGGCGGATAAATTTCCGTCGAATAAACAAATGATTCCGCGTGTGCACCGCGGAGGAAAAATCGAGCAAAGCGAGAGAGAGAGAGAGAGAGAGAGAGAGATAATGCGTGTCCCCTCGCAGCTTGATATAACACGCTTTATCAGTCTCTCTCTCGCGCGAGAGAGTCGTTCTTGGATATATTGCGAATTCAATTTTTAATATAGTTATACCAAACACAGACAACCTTCGCTCTAGAACTTCAGCTGTCGCATATCTTTAAATGCGGACGCGATGAAAATAGAACTGCTGAGACACTTTTAGAAAATTCTTTCTTTTCTGTATATTAGTTGAATAGTTTATCGTACTTGAAGATTCTTATGCGCGAACCAGAAAGTCGGCATAAAGGATTAGTAAACGATTTTGATACTTTAGTATCAAAATCGTTTGTTACTACTGGCACGACAGCAAAGGAACGACTTTAGTTTCTATAATAATTTATTTCAAATTAATCTGTATGGATATTTGCAGTCTAAGGATCAGACGTAGAATGAACACCTTTTTTATTCTCTTAACAAATTATCGTCATGACGATGTAAATAATTTGTATCCGTGCAGATAAATATGTAGATACGTTTTCTTTCTCTTTTACCTCCTTTTTTCTTTCTCTTTCTTATCCGCCTCTCTCTCTCTCTCTCTCTCTCTCTCTCTCTCTCTCTCTCAAGAAAGCGAGTTACAACTTTTAGTAGTTTAAATCTTACATCTAATTTACGAATTAATGCTTGTCCGTAACACCGCTTAAGCATCCAAGGCTGTCGTTACACTCAATTACCAATTCGTAAACCTGTTACAGTAGCATTTTACCACCGACCAAAAACCTCCGCAAACGAAGCCCCACAACTCTCCTCACTTACCCTCAAAACGCCGCTCTCTCCTTCCCAAAATCCTCCCCGTCTCGACCTACTATCAGCTTAAAAAAAAAAAAAAAGGGAAAGGAGGCCCTACATATTCCGAGTTAGAAATCGCGCGCTCGGCGAGGGAAAGAGAAAAAAAAAAAGAAAGGCCGCCCCGCGCGAGAGAGAGAGGGGTCAGTCGGTGGATATTTTAATAAGGTAAGTGCTGCGAGAGGCTACAACACCGAACGCCGCCTCGACGCGCGGCTTTCCCCGGGTTTAATCATGTAATGTATTCGAAGGCCCGGCCGCCGCCGCCCCGCAATCAATACTATATATCGCCTCGGTTACGATAACGGATGTACTTTATCCTAAATCTAAACCAGCACCGGGAGTTTACAGCCGCGCGCGGCTAAGACTTCGAGGGCTCTTTGTGTGTGTGTGTGTGTGTGTGTGTAAGCTTCGATCCTCCCTCCACGTTGAAGCGCCACTTGCGAGACGCTTTTTCTTTATTAAAAACTTTTACTTTCTTTTTCCCTCCCCGATTGTTTTCTACCTCTTTTCGAGGCGTCCTTTTGTCTTTCGCCTGGCTTTTGTTGCCGCGGCGGGACGCGCGGCTTTTTCCGAGGTAGTTCCCGGAATGCGGTTGAGGCAATTTATCGAGTGAGAGGAGGAAAATTCGGCGGGGGCAAATTGCGTTGCGTTTCTTCTTTTATTTTTTTTTTTTTTGTTTCGTTTTCATTTTTGCGCGATGATTCGACTCGATGTTTCGCGTTAGCTGTGAATTAGAGAGGCTTTGTTCGGGTGACAGATTCGTTTCTTTCTCCGCGAAAGTTTTCGCGCGTCGAGTTTTTATCAAAACTTGCAAAATCGACACGGAGGACCGACGTTTTCAATCCGGGGGACAGTAACCAGAAATACTTCCCGATATTAATGGGATTCCGTCTAAAATTTCGAAAGCGGCAGCGCGTCTCCTTTGATTCCAAGATATATACATCCATCGCCTCGAGTAACTTTCCAATAAATAATTAGCCTAATAATATCAGCGAATGCCGAGACCCGCAAATACCCTCGAAGATACGCCGGCGATTTTCAGTTTTATCGCGCCACGGAGCCTCGCGGAGTAGCGTTCGATTATTAATACAGTTAATGGAACGGCCCGCGATATGCCATCTCGGTATACACACCACTCCAGCCAGATACGCTGCAGGACTCCTCGCGCGGCTACTTGAATTTCTGGCACGCTTATTCCAGGAAGCGCCGCGTGCATTATCGCTTGATTAATTTTCTACGATTAACCGCGCGCGACACGTGACTCTCTTACATACTCGAGCTTGCACTTTGATCGCCACGAGAGGAGAGAGCTTTTATCGTCGTCTTTTTTCTTCTTCTTCTTTTTTAAACCGCTCGAGTATTTTATTTGTTGCCGGGGATATTTTTGCGCTCTCCTACGCTCGTCGCGGGGAAAGCGGGAAGCTCGACATGGCGGTTGTGCGTCGGGCTGCGTGGGTGGACGGAATATTCCCGGGTTGTCACGGTGATCGGGGGCTCGAGCGAGGGGGTAGTGGCAAAATGGCGGGCGGCGACGATGGCCTGGGATGGGAAAGCTCTCTCGGCTTCCGCGAGGAGAGTATTTGCAGTGCGGAAATGGGCAGTTTCGGCTGGAGGGAAGGAGGGGGGGGGGTGGTTTTAATTGGAAAATAAAAAATTAAATTCTTCGAGCTACTTTGGATATTAATTCGGTTCGAGTGAAGAGCGTTTTAGGAAAAATTGCTGTACTCGTCAGGACAGCCTTTGGAATCAGGATAAAAATTTTATGTACACTAAAAAAAATAATGCAGTAAAGTTTAATATAAATTCTGGTAATTGAAGGACAGACTTGAATATGAAAAAAATGCCATAAAATTTGGAAAAATTACAATTTTTATAGTATTTGCCACAATTGTAGTAATTTTTGCTACATAAATTGTAATTTTTCTAAACTCGATGGCATTCTTTTTATGTTCAAGTCTGTCCTCCAATTACCATAATTTATAGTCAAATTTACTGCATTATTTTTTTCAATATAGGTTTCGTAATTTTTATTATAAACTAACTAGCCAAAATTATTAAATCTGCAAAAACTGTACTGTTACGGAGTGTGGGGGCCAATAATGGAGTATAAACGTATAAATTATAGTAATTTTCACCCTAATTCAAAGTCTATATCCAGTTATCGACGATTACAGTAATTTTTCTTAATAACACACTTGTACAAAAGAAAATATCAAATGGCCCATTGAAAACAACTTCACGAATCAAATATCCCACATCAAACTCGCCTTACAAGGAATCAAAACGCGCCGCAGCGTCCATCAATAACCAGAGCCCAGCTTTTAATTCGAGTTTAATTGTTCCCCCCCTATTCCATTCCACTTCTTTTTCACACTTTTCCCTCGACTTATACTTCTGCGGCGAGCTTCGACCCTACATGAAGGATACATAACTTTGATTCATAGCCGCTCGCGGCCTCGATTGCCGAAACTTGCACGTTATTACTTATGAATTGGCGAGAGACGCGGAGATCGGAGGTGATATGATTCTTTGCTTGATATTGTAGGGTGTAAAATTATTGTAATACCTTATTTAACGATGCAATTACTGAATTTAATGCACTTTCTTTATTTATTATCCATTCGTAGACGCAAGAATAAGCATGTGCATATTTAATTTTTCAATAGAGTAAAACGACTGCGAGGGGAGATAATTTATTTACAGTTTTCCGAAAATATTTAAAACTTTACTCGGCGACCCAATTAGTCATTGACTAGTTTTAAACATGTATGAAAACTACGTGTAATATTAATTAAGCAAAAGTGGCTTGGAAGCCTTTAATAAAACGTAGACGCAGAAAAATTCAGTAGAACCATAAAGAAAAAAAAAGAAAATTTCCCCAACTCAGCGCTTTTCCCTCCCAAACATAAATTCCACCCCCGATTTTCCTCCGCGCGAATATATACAAAAACCTCGGACGAGCGAAAATTCCATAAACCCCCGCGGCGACAATGCATACACACGTCGAACGCTTCGTCACAGCCCTCCTCGGAGGCAGTAACGAGCTCGCGGAATGCGCGAAAAAACGGCCTCGCGCCGAGTGCCGGACGTTCGCGGTATACTGCCCCCCTCAGCTTGCTCTCTTCTTATTGTCTCGAGCCCGTCTGCCTTCGAAATGAAGCCTCGGCTTTTTCGTGGGGCCGCTCATCGTTATGGATGACTTATTGCCGGCGGAGGGATAAAAAGCAGGCACGCGCTCCTCCCTTCCTATATCGGGTTACAAAGTAAGCTCTCGCCGCGGCGGTGTATTATCGTATTAGGCCGGTTTTTTGGGAGAATCGAACGGCCTGCGCGGGGCATTCCGCGCGCGGGCCGAAATTTTTCAGCCGGGGCGGCTATCGATCATCCGGCGGGCCCCGGCCCTTTTTCGAGGGCATGCGACCCTTTTTTTTTTTTTATTCTCCTTTCTTCTCGTGTTTGTCGTCGGGAGCCGAAGTCGGGAGAGGATGTATACTCGTGCGAATGCTTCCGAGTCTCGGGCACGAAGCGCGCGGTGGTTTTTGCGGCGGACGCGAAGGCTCATTACTTATACAAATACGAGAGCCGCGCCGAGTCTCGATCGGATCGATGCTTCTTTTCTATTTACATATGAATTTCGGGATGATACGCTCGGGGAATTTTGTTGCGGGCGATGCGCGCGCGTTTCGTTTATGAATCTTTTCGGATTGTGCGCGTATTGGAGTGTGCTTTTTTTTTTATTTATTTCTGCGGTGAGGAAGGAGGGATACATATTTTCTTTATTCGGATGTTTTAAATTAGTATTCGAGTTGCCGTTTCGCCGGAGAGAGATCTTTATGCGCGTCGAGTTTTTAATTACAAATTGGAATTCTATTTAGATTCAGAGCTTTTAGTGACGACATTTTAGACAACTTGTGCGTGGGAAAATAAGATTTTTAACGGTTATTTAAGAACAAGTAGTTTATTAATAAAGGTTGTAATTTGATTCTGCTGACAGCTACGAACGACAGCTTGGTACAAAATAATGAAAATTCTGCTGCTGATTTCTGCTATTACACTGTTTATTTCTTACAACAATTCATTATCAATATTTCGATTATTTATCACGAAGAAAAATTCCTATATTAAATTTTATAAGTCTAAATATAAAAATTTATCAATGATCTCGTAAAATTTACTAGAAACTATGGTAATTTTTTAGATTTTTACAGTCTGTGAACCTCGTCTGGGAAATGAATCCAGGACCTTCTGTTTTTGCGACGGATGCTTTTCCTACTGAGCTACCGATGCCTATGCACTTCTCTTCTCAAGTCCTCTTCTTATCGTCTACGAGATGCGTCTCGAAATCAGACCCCTTATGCGCGTCATCCCGTGACAGATTAAATTAAAATGCACTATTGTAATGTTTATTTAAAAATTTTTCTTCGCGTAGTAATCATCTTCAGAGTAAATTGACGTGATGTTAAATTATTACTAGTCAAATCTAAATAATTGAAATATTTGCAACGAATTGTTTAAGAAATAAATAGTTTGACAATCAGAGACCAGCAGAAGCATGTTTATTATTTTTTAACAATCAGTTTATAACTTTAAGTTTCTTTTCGAGAAGACTATTTTTTCCTCAATCACGTTTCTCACTGGTCTGCTTATGGAAGATTAATAATCTTTTAATTAGACATCAAAGACATCAACAGTATTAGAGTTATTTGCTCACCCTGCCGCTCCACTTCGCCGAAAAGCTAAGTAAATAAAAAAAAAACATCTACATACCTAAAGTCATCCAACTCGCCTTTCTTTCTTTGTACACGTTTTCTACAATTCTATTTCTCTTCCGGAGAGAAAAAAAAATAGGTCAAACTCCCTCGCCGAGATGAAAATATCCCTGCAGCGGCCTCCATTCTCCCTTTTTCATAAAAAGTAAGATTGGTTGAATGTAGGTCATAAATAGAAGCCCCGGCTTACCTCCCCCCCCGATAACAAAAGCCGCGAGAGCCGAGAGAGAAAGCGCGCAAATTTCCGAAAAATTCGAACATCTCCGAGGCGCGCTCGGATAAAAACCCACCGATAATTCCTCTCCCCCTTCTCGCGCTTCCTCCGCGACCGACAAAAAAAAAAGGTAACCCGAGACGCTCGTGGGAAAGGAGAGCGGTGCTCACTTGGCCGCGCGCTGCTCGGCGGCACGCGACCGGCGCCCCGGTAATCACACATATCGGGGCATTGTTGCCCGGCCGAGAGCAAACGAGATCAGCCCTCTCTCTCTCTCTCTCTCTCTGTCCGCCCCCGAATATCGCCGTGGGCGCTGAGCGCGCGGCGAAAATCCATTGTGCCCCCGGTGTTTGGCCCCGCCGCAGCGCTGATTGGAGATTAAGTGGCCCTTGATGGGAACTAAACTGCCGCGGAGTTTCCGGACGACGACGACGGCGCCGGCGGCCGCCGAGTGTTTATGGAGAAACACTCGAGCGGAAGGGATGATTTGAGAGAGAGAGAGAGAGAGAGAGGCAGGCGTGTTTGCGGGACCGTGTCTTGGGTACCGGTGGGGTTTAGGGGCGGTCGATTGCGTTTGAGTGTATATTTTAATATTTTTCGTTGGAGAGGAGAGGACACGTCTGATTACGAAGGTTAATGCGAAATTCAGCAAGATTTATTAATTTTTACAGTAAATTTGACCATTTAAATAGTAAAATTACTGTATTCTCGTGTCAAAACTAATCTGTCTCTTAACTACAATGAAAAATAGTAAAATATAAATCTTTATTTTTTTCAGTACAGTTTTTATCCGAAGTTGTAAAAAGCTCAAAGCGTGAAATTTTTTTAGTTGTTAATGTAATCAAAGCGTACGTTAATTAAGAAATTCAAGATTTTACCCACCTATTTTTTCAATGAAAATTATAATTATTTCGGTTTTTACGTGACTGCAGAAATATTCAATTTACAACAATGGATATTTTTATTTGCAAAAGTAAATTTATAGGGTATCTATAATAAAACAATTTATTTCCCATTATCTCAATCAATTATTAAAGTATACAGTTAACTTTTTGTAGAAACGAAGCCTGTAATACGATCCTGCCATCTATTAAATATTAAAAGTGCTTCATATTCCAAGATTACGCGTAAAACCTGATATGGAATATCGGAATGTTCACTTTATACATTTTCAAACGAAATCTCTCGTTTATTTAGAAAAATCCATTGAATTAAAGTACATTAATGATTTAGGTTATATTAGTTTCATTAAAAGAAATATTGACATAGCAACAAATTTATAGGTACCTTTATCGTCAATTATTTTTTCAGCCAAATTCAACAAATTTAGACGAAATTATGTCAAAATTACATTATCCAGTGCTTCCTTAGAATCTAACTTCCAAAGGCTGGAGAATCATTTCGCAAAGCCCAATATTTTCTTTGAGCCTCGCAAACGTGTCAAGTATGAAGATCGTTTTAGAAGATAACTCGTCGATTTTTCAATGTTTATCTGCCGCGGATTAAATTCGATGTAAGTCATTGTCGCGCTCAGATAAGATTACGCCATTAGGAGGCACCTACTTGAAATCGCAATTTACTGTGGCGCGACGCGACTGTCGAAAGAGAGCTCGGACGATCAATTATTGTTCTCCACGGCGGCCGAGTTTTCCTTACATTTTTCCCCTCTTATTTATAGCCTTCCACCTTGAACCTTCCACTTTTTAGCCTCTCTACATTCTCGTTTTCTTTATGTTTTAGAAGCCAAAGATACAAACTTTAGCCCAATCAAGGAGCAACGTAAGTGTTCACGATTCTTAAGCTTCCGAAAAAAAAAACCCCGCTTAACTATCTCCGCGACCCCGAGAAAAAAGAAACGCCGAGAACTTCCCTAATCAGCGCGATACACTCCCCCTCCCTCCCGCTTACAAAGACGAAAAAAAAACACGCGCAAACAAAAGCGAGAGAAAGAGAGAGGCAGGTCAACGCAGTTGCAGTGAATGTTATCGCGAGCCGCCGCCGCGCGGCTGAATCGCGACGTTTATTAGCCTTTGAAGTGCGCGCGCGTATCATCCCGAAAGCTCTCCGAGCGCGGACACAAAAGCACCACCGCGCCGAGAGAGAGAGAGAGAGCGCCGCTCTCTGCCCCATATGCCCACATGCGCGCGTCCACTTTTAAACGCTCGCCATTTGGCCCCGAGGCTCTTGACGCCGCCGGCTACTGTACACGTATACCTCTTACAATGGCTTTGTCGAGGCGCGCCGATTAGGAGCTCCTGCTTCGGTCGGAGCGGGGCAAAAGGTGTAAGGGCGCCAAGTGCCGAGCTCGGCTGTGTATACATCTTTCGGACTGGGAGTTATGCGGGTACGAAGGGTAAAGGAGGTATATCGAGAGGGACGCGTGTGGCTTTTGATGTGTGTGTCCAAGGGCTTTTTCCAGCGGGGAGAAGAGCCTTTGACTCTCGAGTTTTTTTTGGGACCTGCTTTCGAGGGGAAGGGGTGTCGAGGGCAGTGATGGCTTGATTTTGAAAATAGAAAACGATAGGTTTTTTGTTTCTTTATATTTTTGTGCTTTGTAAATTAGAAAATTGATTGGTTTCACTGTACTATCGAGTAAACACATACGCTAACACATATTTATTATATACACCATAATACAAGTGAAAAATTTTAATTTTATTATTTATCAATAAGACCTAATTAATGTAGTTAAAGCCGCGCTTAAGGATGTACAGGGTATAAGTTAAAATAAATGCCACAATGTTCAAATTTAGTTTGTAGTTATATAATACCATTATAAATTGGTGTACAAACTTTGGAGTCATTCGTGAGTTTAGTTTATAAGATATATATGAGTTTGAAATTAACATTGGCTCTTATGGACATTTGAAGGCCACCACAGAATGTCAAAACCAAAAAATTACCATACTTTATAGGAAAATTGATCAAATAGTATAGTAATTTTTTTTTGTTTTGACAATCTGTGGTGGTTTTATTATACAGTATGGTGATTTTTACATTATTTGTAATTTTTACTATATATTGCTTCTCTCAGTGTAATGATAAAATAGTATCATCGTTCTGAAATTTTTTCTTAATATTCTTTAAGATCTTAGGAAGTGATCATTTTCGAAAATCGTCAAAGCGAGAATATTACAAAAGACATAAAAAAAAACGTGTCAAAAAAAATACAGTCTTGTTAAATTAAAAGTTTATTAAATAAAAATACACGAATTATATAAAGGAATAATAAGTAAAATAATTAACTTTTTCTTCACAGTCGAAATGCTTCAACAAAAAAATCCTAAAAATACGACTTTAATCTTCGTCGAAAATTTCCCGAAAATTTCGATCGCCTCGCGATATCCCGAAACTTATCTGCTTACATAAAAGCCGAATCAGATTTCTTTCCGCAGCGATATCCACTTTATCACGCAATTATTATTGGTAAACAAGCCCGCCCGGACAATACACCTATACACCTCCCGAAACGTCACGTAGCGTCACTCAAACTCACCCCGCCCCGACTCGTATACACCGCAAAAACAATGCGCCAGCAGGAGAGTCAATGCGTCCGCTCCTTATTAACATAAACAAGCCCCTCTTTACTCGGCACTCGAAACCGCGCATACATCGAGAGCCGGCCGGAGAGTCGCCTCCGACAAAGAGCGACAAAACAACTTTTCATGCCGCCAACAAAGCGGCAACTTCTTTTTCAGCCGCGCAAAATAAAAAAAAAAACAACAACGAGAACGGGGCGCGAGCAGTTGTTGTGCGCGTTCGAGTCACGTGTCGGCGGCACGCGACGGCGGCTCCTGCTTGAGCCCCGCCAAGGACTGATGTTCATTCCGGGGCCGAGCGGAAAATGACGGGCGCACTTGTTCGCGGACGGTGGCGCGCACGTGTCGATCGGCGTACGCAGCCCTGCAGCAGGATGAATCGGCCCCGATCGGTGATTGATTGCGCGAGGAGAAGAAGACGCGCGAGGGCTCGTTTGTGTCCGAGGGCCGTTTTAACTTTTAGTCATCGGTCATTGATGTCGATCGTTTGTAGCGCGCTGCCGCACTGCCGCCGGGAAATCGCCATGAATAGTCTATGGGCGTTCTGGGATTTCGGGCCGCGCGGATGGGGTGTAAACTACTTTCAATCGCCACGCGTACTTGACTCTCGCTTGTGCTTTTTGCAAGTGCAGATGCGACTAGCTTTTCAGCGGATTTTCAATTTTAAGTGCGAGGGGGGGGGGAGGTTTTTTTGGTTCCTTGAATATTAAGATAGATAATATTTCTTTTTAGTAATTGAAACTAAAAAATCCCTGCAATAAAGTCCTGCAAAGTAAATTGAAGTGATTCTAACGGCTATACGAGCAAAAATATCTTTAGCAATGTATATAGTTATATTCTATCCCCCAAAATAAAAACAACATTCCACCAATCTGTCGAAGACACTGAAATATATAACACATAGTTAAAAATTGTTAAAATAATAACAAAAATTATTAAGCATTTGAGCAGAATGAAATAACTGTTTCGTCCAAGAGTTATTGCTGGACTCATCAGTAGATTGTAGCAACTGCAGAAACAATCGATAAAGGAACAAAACATTCGAAATTACGTTCGAACTATACATTTTCAAAGATATTTTTATTCGTATTTTTGCCATTAGAATCATTTAAATTTACTTAATATTATAATAACTAGCCTTACAATTAGTGTCATTAAAAAATAAAATTCTATGACCTTATCGTAAAATGGTGCAATATTATAACTTATTTATAAGTTACTCTCAACCGGGAGATCTAATTTGGTAAAATAATACAATTAGTTTCGTTCTCAACGTTTCGTTTCGTTTCCATTAGTAATTTTTGAATCTGAAGGTCGCAAGAAGTTTCTTATCTTAACAACAGAATTAACTGCCGTATTGTTACTAGCAGATAGCAGGTCAATAGGTTATCTTTTTTACATTCTTGAGTTTTGTCACCTTCAAGTGTGTGTGTTACTTTGGCAGCAAAATTGCAGAAAATACAGCCAGCCGTCGTATTGTCAAAGTTTCTCCTATTACAACAAATGTTAAATCGATAATTGTAATAATTACAATTATTACACTATTAAAAACAATTTCCAAATGAAACGCACGATTAAACCGTATCTATTTTTTTTTTTTTTTAAATTTTTCCTCGACAATATCACAAAGCCGGTCAATATCCATCAGAGAGGCTGTGCACTTTTTACCTCGCCCGAAATTTCCCAGGGCGGTCATTAAAAATGCCTGAAACTGCTGGAAAAAGGCTAAAAAAAAAAAAAACCTGAATCGGAAGCTTTGAAAGTCACGCTCTCCGCGTATACGTGAGTCATGCAGTCTGTCACTTGTTGGAAAGCTCGTGAAAGCGTCGCTGCACAGAGAGAGAGAGAGGACGTAAATCGATAAAGTTCGCCGGCATCCACGACTCCATTAAGATAATTGCTTCGCCTCTCTTTCCTCTCCTTTTTTTTCGCAGCAGCGACGCGTCCGAGCGTATCTGCTTCTCTTTTCGCGCTCTTTGCCATTCGTCTCTTTCTCTCTCTCTCTCTCTCTCTCTCGGCCGTTCGGGAAAAGCAGATTCTTCAGCCGGACTGTCGGCTCTCTCTCCGTGTCTCCGGTACTTTATCGCTCGCGCGGCCGTTGCGGTCAGGTTCATAACCCAAATGCATAAGTTACTCGGCCTGCCAAGCGGCTTCGTAAGATATCTTACTTTGCCTTCGTTAAAAGAGAGGACGTTCAACAAGTATGGGGTTTCGACGGCCGCACACTGCGGTGAGCTTTCTGGGGTATATAATACGTGTATGGAGTGATGAGAGCGTCTATTCGTTCCCTCGAAAGGAGGGTTCCTCAGACGGCAGAACTGATTGAAATGAATTCATTTTGAATAGTTCTGCCTCATTAATATATTTGAAACTGAAATTATTTGGTCGTCTTTCATTATCGTAACAATTCCTTTCAAGAACGAACTATTTCATAACGATATTTAATCAGTGGTTCAGCACGTGATGACTTTATGCTATTATTATACAACGATGCATAATAGCCTCTCACGACTGAACTAGATCGACTAGTAAACAAATATTTCAGAATGACAACCGTAAATGTAACGCAGTTTATTATTGTATCCGTACATATATATCTTTCGATAAATTAAGCGCGTTCCGAAAATATGCGGAAAAGTATATCATGGGAACGGAGGGCAATACCCTGAACGAAAAATTCCGAATACATCAAGTGTTGATGATTTTTAATGTTGAACACATAGATTCAAAGTTTTCAACGAATTATCGAATTAAAGCATCAAAATATTTTCCTATTACACCGAAGAAACACGAGCCAAAGTCAGCCCGGTTAACAAAATAGCCTTCCAAAAAAAAAAAACCCAGCGACAAAAAAAGCCCTGTCACTAACGCTAAAATCGACCAAACGCAAAACAAAAGTGTATATACAGGAGAGCTGCAAGAGAGCCCAGGAGCCGCCGTCAGCTTCTTTGAAAAGTGCGCATAAAAGGCCTAGGCAGCGGGGGCACAATGGTCCGCGAGTCAACGTCCTAGATTCCGCTCTCAATAACAGCTTTTCGCCCGGCTTAATAGATACATAAAGGCCGTACAGCTCGACTAGTCCCCGCGACAACAAAAGGGGGGGCCCTTCTCTCTCTCTCTCTCTCCGCTTTTCAGTGTGTTCTCGTCGCGACGCCGCGCGTACGCCGGCCTGTAGGCAAAATAGCTTAGCCCGGCCGACAATACCTGCAGCGCGCTGGGCGACATCGGCGACTGCCGCCTGCGCGCCCCCGGAGTTCCCCGCGGAGATGCCGAATTTATGGTGTCGAACCGAGGCAATTGCCCGTGGAGGAGATATATATGTATAGATTCGGTTGTATATCGGACGGAGAGAAAAGCGACGGATCGCTGCTTCCGGATCGGCTGCTCGCGGCGACTGCGCTTTTTCGCCGAGAGTCGGAGATGTACGTTTTTGCGCGATCGAAGGTTGCGGTGGATGATAAATTTGCGATTGATTTAGAAGTCGAGAGCGAGTTCTGATTAGCGAATTTAAAATGACGGAAATTATGCAAGAGTTTATCGTTTTCTGGAGACAGAAGCTGACCAAGAGGATATACTTCTTTACAGATTTTATCTGAAAAATTTTTCCGCCAAGTTTTTTAGTGAAATTAGAAAACCAAATACCTGCAAACAAAAATGATAAAGATATAAAATACTACTGTAAATCTGTTTATTTAACAACTATTTAAAGAGTTTATTCTGAAAGAAATCAAGTGCTATCCAAACGCCAAACAATTCACCGTAACCCATAATTCGGGCCAACAAAACGGCTCCGTCGACCATCAACGATCTCTCGAAAGCACGCCGCTCGCCACTCCGCCAACGTCGGCCCAACAAAAGCCTCTACATCTCGTTCGATAAACGCCTCATTACACGGCTCTCGCACCTCTCGTTCGCCATACTCTCGAGGCCCGTCGTATAGTTTCTCATGGCGGCGCCGGGCACGCGCGCGCGTCGCACGCTCCGCCGGAAGAGGAAACGCCCAGGCTTTCACCGCGCGGCGGAGGCGCGACGCAAAACCGTGACACGGGCCGACACGTGACCGGAGAGAGCTTTCAATGCCGGCCCTCTGCCACGGGACTCTCTTTTCACGCTTTTTAGCTGCGAGAGCATCCTCGGGCCGCCTTTGTTGTCCCGGCGGCGATTAAGCGCCCAAAACACGGTCAAGTGCTCCAAGTGCTGATTAAGGCCGGTGCTTTTTCGGAGCGCGAGACTGGCGCCGGGGGAGGATATTGGGTTGGGGCGGGTTTTAGAGCCGCTCATTTTTGGGCGGTGAACGGGTGGGTAAACAGGGTTGGATGGATGTTAAGGGGGTTTTATTTGGGTTTTCATGTTTTGCAGAAGCAAATTGATTGTTAGGTATTCTAATCGTAATTCTAAAGAAGATATTTTATGAATCCGAAATTATTGTTCTAAATCGCTTTTTACAATCCCTAGTAGAAAGTTAACCAGTTGGGCTGTATTTTAAATGGAGCGCTTTTGACCTAAAATCGATGTCTAAATTAAATAAAAACAATTGGAAAATCATTTTAAAAGATCAAACATTATTACACTGACATATTAATGAGTAAACATATTTAATTATTATTTGATAATGACAAAAAAATAATAGCAATTTATCGTTTTCAACTACAAAACAAGCTAAGAATTGGCTAAAAACTGCTTAACGTTTCTACCAGGGAATAGAAAGTATAAAAATCACGGGGAACCTCTTTCTTCTTATTGCTATATATTCTTTAAAACAGTTCCAGGATTACATAAAAAAAAATTTTTAATTTAACGCAAATAGCCGAATCAAATTTCCAAAAGTTTCATCCAGGAACTTTCATTCTTCCAAATTTTTATGCAAATCTTATTTATCAATAACGTGAAAAAATTATAATCTCCAACAACGTACCATCATAATTTCAAAAAAACATAATTACTTTACCCAAAAAAAGTCTAAAAAAAGGCCAAAAAGCGAGCCGCGCACAATGCCAAAAAAAAGTATCGAGCTCCCGCGTTACTGGCATCCAGCCTCCGCCAGTAATCGGCGCGCGATCCGCGCGGCTGCGCCCGCCCGCGAATCACCGTCCGATCGGAGTTTAATCAAGCCCCGGATACTTTTTAATAATAAGGCATTATCCATCGGAGCCTGGCGCGCTCTCTCCTTTTTGTTTCCGTTGAATGCGCGAAGCCTCCCCCGAACGCGGGCCTGAATTTCTCGGGCTTCCGCGGTCATTGTGATCACGGAAAAATAAAGGGGGAGGAAGGGGAAGAGCGGCCGGTGGACCGATATAAAAGGCGATTTACGACGAGGCGGAAACTGGCAGCCCCGAGATATCCGCGCGCCCCGCGGGGAGGCCGGAGAGCGCGGGGCTTATGCCGCGTCGGTGCACGGATCGGGCAAGGATATGATTCGGGCGCGCCGTTTAAATTAGTTTATTAAATCAGTTGCGTCGGTCGGTTGGAGTTTATGGGAGAGTTTAATTTAGGAGGACGTTTGCGGGGCTTCGCGCTTGAAAATATTTACCTTTTAAATCAGTTTTCGGGAGCGCGCTGCTTTACGACCCCGTCGGGGTCAAGTTTCGATGATTGGTTACTGGGAGGAACTATTTAGGTACCAGAAGCGTTTTTAATGATTGCAAATTTGATTTTTTTTTTAGATTACTTGCAGGGTGAAAATGGCTAAAGTTTGCTGCAGACTTCATAATTTTCACTAAATCTTTTTACTAGTTTTAACTCTGATTTCAAAACTGTCCTCAACTCACTGACGAATCTAACACTTTTTCCTAAAACGCCATTCTCCGCGATACATTAAAATGCTTTTTAAAAGCTTTTCACCTTATTAAAACATATTCTCGAACGCACTGCGACCCGTAATCAGCGATCGCATTATTTCTACCCCACGATACAGTAATTAGTCGCGCACGCCTCTCCAGAAGCCAGCAATTACGCCTTCAAAAACCAACAGGTCCTAAAACCCTCCCTCGTCACGAAAAACCCCACACTCACCCGGTCAAACGAGCGCGACCGCCTTCCTCTCCGCTTCCGGGAAGCGAAAGCCAAGTATAAATCAAAGCGAGATATATATAAAGTAACAAAAAGCAAAAAAAAAAAAAAACACGTATCGTCCTCTAATAACCCTCATTGACACCCCTTTCGGTGGCTCGGCCTGTTTTCGTTTCAATTTCGAGCGCAGCGGCAGGGACAGATGGCGAGCGCCGAGCGGAGCTCCCCTTCTCCTCCCCCCCTCGAGCGGCTCGACGACAGGGGCGATTCTTCTGGAGGGTCGATCGGAATGATTGAACAAGTCAATGTTTGCCAGCGTCGACTCGGGAATCCGTTTGCTTTGCGGAACGATCTCTCTCTCGAGCGGCGGCGGCGGCGGGCTCGAGGCTCGGCGGGATATATCGAGAGTCGCACTTCGCGGCCGAGCTTGCGAGAGGAGACGTAATCGGGGCAAACAGTCGCAGGCCGAGGAGCCGTGGTTTTCAAGGGGAGGGGGATTGAGACGTTGAAGGACATTGGACATGGTGGAGTTGTGTTGAATTTCGGAATTTATTTTTCACAAATTTGAAATTCAAATAAAGGTACATGCGTGTACATAGGCTCGTGGAATT
Organism: Ormyrus pomaceus; assembly: GCA_900474385.1. Classification (NCBI taxonomy): domain Eukaryota; kingdom Metazoa; phylum Arthropoda; class Insecta; order Hymenoptera; family Ormyridae; genus Ormyrus; species Ormyrus pomaceus. The sequence continues at coordinate 1,438 of UCOM01003481.1, read as the reverse complement.
TTAAGTTTAAAAATGTTGAAATGAAATCCTGTGTACAGTTTTGTAAAAGTTTGGTACTTTACATAAAAGTTACATTATAGTTTTTATAAATATTTGTTTAATTAAACAACAAATTCAGCAGATGTTAATTGTAGGGGCTAATATAATTAAAAAGTAGATCATTTTCATGTAGCTTTTAGCTATTTTGTTAAGCAGAAACAACTAATTCAAGGGAATTTAGCCACTATACACCCTAAAACCAGTTCCTATTTCCAACAGTCGCATCATTTCAATTAATTGAAAGAAATGTAAACGTGAAAAGCATCGAACGTTAATCCACAAATGGCTAATTTCGTTAATGTTCGCATTTCATCCCAACCGAAATTAACTAAAATAACTTAAACCGAATCGACGGCGCTGTGCAAATTTTGCGGTATGACCGATAAACAAACACACGAATCCAATATTCCAGTTAAAAATCCGAATAAATCAACATCAATCAAATCTCCCGCCATCAGACTCGCAGCCATCTCGTATTAAAAAATTCTAATCGTCAACAGTATCCCTAAACAATCGCCGCAAAATCGCACGAAAATCACCTCGTCGTCCCAGCCGGTCCCTCGCTCGTTTATTAATAAGAGCAAACCTCGCGGCGGCTCCCGAAAGGGCTCCGAAAATTTTTCAGCGCCGCGACCAGCCAAGGGACACGCCGAGCAAACAGGCCGCGGGCGGCGCTTCCCGGTGCTCTTTTCCCGCTCCTCCGCTGCGCTCCTGGTTTTGTTTTCACAAAAATCCGCGCCCGCAAATCCGCCGATATGTGTATAATGCGATGTGCCCGGCGCTTCGGCAAATATGAGGCGGGAGCGGAGGCTGCTGCTGCTGCTGCTGCTGCTGCTGCCGGCGGGTGTTTTTTAGTTTAGCGCAATTGAATAATAAGATCAAACAACTCCCCCGCGAAGGGCTGCGCGCATGAGAACCGCACTGCAAATAGTGTCCCGCCGGGCTGCTTGCGCCTCTTGGGATACGGCCGAGTTATGAATGTTCGAACGCTCGGCTGAATTATTTCTTAGGAGAGGCGAAAATTTCATGTTGGACTTTTTTTCCTTGGTTGGTTTGGTTAACAAATGGTTGGTTCTTTTTTCGGATCGTAAGGTAATCAAGAATGTTTCGTTAACAAGGAGTTTAAAGGCAGAATTCAAAGTTAGAAATTGTTCTAAAATTGTATCGCATACTTCACATTATTTTCGTACCTTCAAATATATAATCTTCTTCTTATAAAAAAGTGATGGATTTAGAATGAAGCATTTTAAAACGGTTGCTGATTGGTCCTTTTAAAAAAAGCTGCGAAAATTTAAATTTAAATTTAAAATTAATCTTAATTTGTCTTGAAGTAATAATGTTTTATGAAATAGCTATGGGTGTTATCAAACTAAAGAAAAATATTTACAAAAAAAAAATA
>UCOM01003480.1:0-17595 GCA_900474385.1 Ormyrus pomaceus | reverse complement strand
GCACGAGTGAGCGCGGCCCTTTTGAGAGACAGTCAACTTTTTCGGCATCGAGTCTACCGTGATGGGCTAGTGGTGGGGGACTCTCAATTCGTGGAATAACTATTCCCCTCCGGTCCCATCGCGGCATACAATGTAATATTTTTCTATTTTCGAAAATTTCTAAGACTGAAAAAGTTGGAAAACTATCACGTCGGTATTCCACATAGCTTATAAATTAGATCTTTTAAAAAATTAGATTGTGCATGAATAAAAAAATCGATCAAAATATTATCTGAATGTTATGCAAATTACTCACAACTTGAAATTACAAAACAAATTGAAATTCGCTATGAAAATTTATTAAAAAGAAATCTTAATAAAACTTCTGATTAATTGTTTTCCATCGATGTAACTTAAGCAATTTCAAATTTCTTTAAAAATAAAAGTTTTATCTTTTTATTCATTTTAATTTGACAAAGAATTGGAAAAATTTCTCCTGCTTACAAGAGAAGATTGAATAGAAATAAACAGTTACTTCCAAGTACGTAGGATTTATTAAATTATTGTTACCGTGATCATAATACACGAGAATACAATGCAATTTTTACATTTACAGTAATATATAACGTTTATGCGCGCTTGTACATACGTCTCGATATACGTATATACATACACAATAAACAATTGCAAATATACGTGTATACGTATTTTTGTTACCCATCTATCTCATTTAATCATTTTTCATAACCATAGCAATGCCCTGAAAGTAGTGCTTCCTTTCACACAATACAATAAATTAACGGTATAAATATTTTAATAGTTAAATTATTTGAAAAAATTATGCACATTATTTTCAATACAGATTCTTAATAATCATTTCTTACTTTAATTAAACTTATCAAAGTATTCAAATATTTATACTTTCTTAAAAATTTTAATTGTTCGATTTTTTAGTCGTACTTATGCTTAAAATAAGCACCATATTTATTAATACAAAAATCTTAACAGTCATATATATTTTAAAAATAAGTTTGGTAAATGTTAGTAACAAAAGAAAGTTATGCTTAAGTAAGCATTTTGTTTTTATTATTGCAAAACTACTGCACAGAGATGCCAATAATTATTGAATTTAATTGATGAACCTAATACTAATTCAACCATCCCATGATAATTAATATTTTGTACTTTTGTAAAACGCTTTACTGATTAAAACATTATTTTACATAAAATTTTTTTAGAGTATTACTGTGCTATGATGCTTCACATGATATTTGTTGCATTGTACGTATGTACATATTATAATAGGGTATTTAAACATTAAAAACTTTCAAAACAAAAATGATCTATTATTGATGAAATTTTAAATTGTGATATTTAGTTAATTTAATTCTTTCCCAATTTTCAGAAACACTTGATAACGCTCTTATTTTATCATGAAATACTTTTAATTTTATTACTGTTCGATCGGTAATGCATCGTGATTCAAACAAAGCTACTCTTCTATTTTTCGTAAATCTTTAAAGCGAAAAGTTTACTTTGGTATTGCATTATAATAGTTAAATTATCAGTTTTATGTGTATATTACATACATACGTACATACGGCTTAGAATTTATGCTAAAGTGGTGTATGGTGTATGGTGTGTGTGTGTGTGTGTGTGTGCGTGCGCGCGCGCGCGTGCGGTATGGGAATTGTATACACTTTTATCATATGTATACGTTGATACATATGCATACAGCAATAATTTTTATGTATATGTATATATAATTTATAGGTACTAAAATGATAAAAAATACTATTTTTATATTGTTTACGTATGTACACATGCAATTTTAACACAGTTAATCAGGATACTTTCTCCAAATACAAGTCGATGTATATAGTCGAGCTCCGATCGTTTTTCATCGTCTATAGCTTAAATGCTATGAATCAAATTTAGAGTTAACTTAGTTTAAAAAAAAAGTGTTAAAGCACAAAATACATTAAGGTTTATCTACAAAAAAGAATTGAATGATAAGTTCTATATTGCACATGCGAGAATGTGCGTGTACCAATGGGTATGAGTATTTGCGTATGGGTATGAGCTAGAGCTTGTATCGTACACTAGCAAAAGCAATACTTTTTAACGATCGAAACCCAACTTTAGTAATAATAATCAAACCAGTCATTGACAACAGTAATTGTGGAAATGCAATACGTACACTTGATGCGCAACATAAATGTTAAAATGTATCTGGAATGGTTCCAGTAATACAATAATAACTTGTTACTTTCAAATTCGACTATAAAAGCCATAATTTGCAGCTAATTCTTTAAATTATTTTTCACTCCGTAATATCAATTGATTGATTTATATTGACTACGCGCTTAACCGGACAACCTTGTCCCTTTGATAAAGAAAACGATTTTTGTGTTTTTCTCATACTTTCGAGTAAAAGTCTTTCAACACGTTGCTTGTGACATATATTTACTAGATTAACAAATTAAACATTATCAATTGTGTCTTTAGTAGCAAATAGCCTCTGCTGTTATTGAATCGAGTCAACCGAAGAATTTAAATAATGTAAAAATATAATTTCAAATATTTATAATTGAGATATAAGCGTAAATGTTGTGTTAATTTAGAGTCCCTTAAGACTGTAAATTTGCCCGTTGTTTACGTGCTCGAAATTCCTTCGGTTAACACTAACTTCGGTTAACGGCTAAGGTTGCTTCGGCGTTACATCGGTATGTCAGTCTTTGAGCCATCATTCTACTCTTGAATTTGTAATGAATAGGTATTTTCATTTCATTTTCTTGATTTATAAAAATTTGTTAATTAACTCACTTTCACTATTTTCATCACACTTATATACTCGATTGGAAAATTTTTAAATAAAAATATTGATAAAGTGTACAAATTATCTAACATAAATTTTGCACATTATAAAAACTGGCTATCATTTATCAATTGAAAAATAATAAATTAACTTCTATACATATAAAAGTAGCTTTCTTATAACAAAAATAATCGATTTGTTAAATATATACCAATATTCTTTTTCAAAATTCGTGTGCTTTGTAGAGATGCATTTGGTGAAGAATAAGATTAAGAACGAAAACCAAGAGCTTAGACAAAAAAATCGTATCCATGCGCACACCCAATGCTTCATCGTAATGCTTTCTTTCTCGTTTTAAAGTGTTTATGACTATATTTCGAGTTCCCGCCGTTTTTTCAAAATCATCAACCAATGGCGCGCACATCAGGTTCAGTGCAAATTGATTGTCCTGTCTCATGAGATGAGCATGGTCAGGCATCTGTTTCTCCTTTCAGCCTAAGGCGAGCAAAATCTTCAAAAATTATGTCGTCACCGTCAATTTCCCTGTAAAAGAAAATATTTTTTGTCAACAAAAATATTTTATTAAATTAATAAAAAAATGCAGATTTCGTTTTGCTAATAACAAGAAAAATTCTACTAGCTTCTTCAATTATAAGGGAATATAAGATATAAAAAATTGCATATTCCAAGCTTTTCAATTTAATTTTAAAATTTTTTAATACATTATTTTGTTCCCCTGACACTCAAAGGAGAAATTTGAAAATTTGAAAATATAAATGAAAAACTTAGGCAATTGCAATTGGTACTAGGAACATATAGTGTACACTGTCATAATGATTCCTTCCACAAGATTAAACCTTTGAGAATAATTTATTAAAAATCAAAGTAAAAAAAATATTTACTTCAACAATGTTTCTAAGAAATATTTTATCCAAAAACTATGAAAAGAGTAAAAAGTAAGCAATATAACAAAATCAAACATTAAATTTTTACTGCATTGTGTTACAACAGTAACTAAAAATAAATGATAATTACTTTTGTATAAAATAAATTATCAATCGCAAATTGTGACTAAAAAATATTATTTTACAACTTTAGCTTGTATAAAGTTAACTTGAACTGAATAAAAATGCATAATAAGATTATTAAATCAGATTAATTGAAAATAAGTACAAGATTATTTAAATGTAGATAGTTTTTATAGCTGCAAATGCAAAATTTCAGTGCTTGAAACTTTTTTTATACCCCAAAATATAATTAGTGAATAAATTTATTGCTACAACATTCGTATCATATTATAAAATATTACTGTGCATGATAACATCTTTTCAAAGATCAGCAATTTTAAAAAATGTTTGATTTATAAAATTGATTGAAATTTAAACATCAAAGAGTATTTATTTTCAAATTAAAACATAATGCTTTCAAAATGCAATCCTATCTTATAAACCTGCTCTTAATTAATTTAAATAGCTTTTATCAACATTAATATATGCGGAATACTATATTATTGTGAAAAATTAAACAAAGTTTAAAAAAGTTTTCATTGTTTAAATTTTATGTTATTTTCAGAGCCTTTATTAATCAATAAAAAACATTAGTAAATACCTTATCTTTAATAACATAGAAAAACACTATTAAGTATATTTTGAGATTAGAATTTTCAATTTAATTTTAACATTATTATTTGGTTATTTAACTATTATCAATAACAAATATCTTCAATAAAAATTTGATTTTAAGCATTTTTTTATTTAAAAATGTATTACGAAACCTTAATAATCGTATGTATATTAGATCAATTAACCACTCTTTATCAAGATAACAAAAATGAACGCAAAACAAACATTTCTTAAACAATGGCAAACAAAAAGCTTTGTGGATTTTTCGTAAGAGAAAATAATTTAATCTTTATAAACCATTACGTTTTAAAATTTTATCAAATAAATTAACTGTATTTATTACTATTTTTTTTTAATCAAATACTATTATTTTTTAATCAAACAGATCAACAGAAACTATTATTTTATCACAGAAATACTTACAGTTACAATGCATTTAAAAATGAATGTATTTGCCTTTTTTGTGCAAATTGAACAAAAATAATTTGAAATTATTTTTTGCATATATTTTAAAATAATATGGGAGGACTTAAATTTGAAAAAAATAGTTATTTACTTGAATATTAAAAAATAAAAATATTACTTACTCATCTAATTTAATTAGGTTTGTGTCCTCGCCATCTTCGGTTTGATGGGTAGGACTTGGCCGTGCTGCCAAAGGCGCGGGCTCTTCTTCTTCCGGCTTTGGATGCATCAGTATAAATGGCAGTTCCGCAACCAGCTCTCTGCAAAGACCATTTTTAAAAGCTATTTCTTACTGATATTTTAAAATTTACAATAAAACTTACCCTGCAAGAGCTCCTAGGCAAAGCTTAACTTTTACTTTGTACTGCACAATAATTCCTAGATTTTCGCGCTGCGACGGATCTGCCACTCTAACGGCATAAATTTCGGGTTAAATGATTTTTTACAAAAATTCGCGAGAAGAGCATCATCATTTTAAATGTATATGATTTTAATTAAATATTTAATAATACAATAGTTAATTAATAAGATTTAATAAGTTAACAGAACGATTGAAGATGCTCTTCTTACTTTAAATTTTCATGCACTAAAACCAAAAAATCTTTATTAAAAAAAAAAGAAACTATTTTCAATCTTGGAAAAAAACATTTCTTAAAAAAAAAAAAATAGTTTCTTTTCCAGGAAAAAAAGCTAGGTATTAACTGAGAAAAACAGAAAAACTAAGCATAATGAAGGCACCAAAAGAAAGAAAACAAGAGTGAAGGTATCTATTTAGGGCTGCATGTACTTACAAGCAAAGCGAAGAAAAATGTGTACTACTTAGTAGGTATTGCGCATGCAAGGATAGCCCTCGTTTTAACTTCTAGTGGCAAATTAAAAAAAGCAAAAATAATGATCATGCAATAATTTGGAAGAGAAAAGGAAATTCGGTCGAGGCGAGAAGAATTTTGACTGAAGTTTCTTTTCCAGTGTAGCAAGAAAGCAGAAAAACTATGTTTTACAATATCGCGATCGCATACCATCTCCGGGTATGTAAACTAAAAAAATGACGCATTTTCGAACGCTCGATGCAGACTTTTCACGGTTCCTCATAATTAACAACATTATTCCAAGTAATTTGAGTGACAGATATACGTATTCGCGGAAATTACTCCGGTGGATACGGATCAGTACTTAAACATGAACAAAGAGTTAGATCGGATGATGCTTAAGCGCGACTCGATGAAAAAGTAAAAATAATACTTGTAGAAAAGCAAAGTGACACGTGGCGCGTGCTTCATACGAACGTAATGATTATTTCATTTGAAAATTAAAAATGATCGGCCTTACAACGTGCTGGAGGCCAAATTAGTATCCTCGTGTTTGAGCTGGCCGTCTAGGGCGAGTCCCCACTTGTCTTTGTTGTTGGCAAGAAGCGGTGTTAGCGAAAACACTTTGCTCAGTGTGAACCCGGGCCCGACCGGACAGCCCTCCCTGACAAACATCACCAAATCAACAAGGTCAACAAAGCTTTTTCTTTCGTCGAATCATACTCTACATCTGATTTGTATTCTGTATACATATACGTATATGCAGACACACACACACATGATATATATATTCAGTACAGCTATGTCTCCCATTATGGAAAAATTGCACTTTGCCCCGAGCAAGCTCTTGAAGCAGGTCTCGCACCGAGCGTCCAGTCACGAGTTGACAATCGGCTACGAATATCAGAGTACGAGGAAAAGGCAACGTTAGCTGACTTCCCATCCAGCGCGAAACCGCTTTCCAAAGAAAAAGAAAACCCGAAAGAAAAGACGTAGATATGAGGAGGAGCGGGAGAGGCGAGTATTAAAAAAGTAACAAGAGAAATAAGAAAACCAGAGTCGAAAACGAGCCCCGACCGAGTAAATCACTGACTGGCTGCAGCTCGTTTCCGGTCTCCTTGAAGCCTTCGATGCACTCACATGGTGCTAGAAGCGAGGTTGGTGTCCTCGTGCTTCAGTTGCCCGTCAAGAGCAAGACCCCGCTTGTCCTTGTTGTCGGCAAGCGTCGGCTTAAGGGAAAAGACCTTGCTCAAGGTGAATCCTGGCGCTACCCCTATACTGCCAGTGCAATCAGTTTTATTCCTCTTTAGTTGTGAACGAAAAGTAAGGCATAAATGTAAGGAAAAGAATGATCAGGAATACGAGGGGAAAGGAAGAGGAGCCCTTAATCTTTTCCGTTAATACTCACTCGCTTTCGGCCTCGGCAACTGTGCACTTGTATTGGGCCGTGGAGAAGAGGCAGATGTCAGCAAACTGCCGAACCGAGACCTTGATCTTTTTGACTGTGCGGTTGCTGTTGTTAGCTATGTGAACGTTCACGGCGATATTCTCGCCGTGATGGTAAAGTTCCTTGTCGAGGGAGGCCTCGAGGTGAAGCTTGCTCGGCGACATCATAAAGTCTTTGCTGACCTCGGTCGAGGGCTGTTCGCCCTGCTTCGACGGTGCGTACATAATCTTGCGGATAGCCAGCCGCACGCTGTTTCGCTTGTGGGGCTTGTCGTCCTGCGTCTCGCCGACAAAGGCTTTCAGCTCGTAGTCGACGCCGCAAGGTTTGCCCGTGTCGCCCGGGGCGGGCTGCAGTGTCACCGAGGCTGGACAATGTGGCGGTAATTCGAAGTAGAACGGATACGCATTGCTGCCGAGCTTCTTGATCAAGCGCTCCTGCAACCGCGTGAGTTCGTGCTGCTGCGCGCCTGGCTGCACCGGGTAGATTTGCTTGGCCGCCAAATACAGGTCCTTGCGGAATGTCAGCCCCAGCACGTCGAGATCCTCGCGGCCGTACTTGAAGGCCGCCAGCACGTGCCCGAAGACCTTGCGCTCCTTGACATAGTCCGGGTCGATCAGCACCACTCCATCTGCAACCGAGAAAGAGCAAGCAAGTCAATTACATATGTCGAATCCCCCCAGAGCCTCTCTTACTTACCGATGGGATCCACGTGACTGATGTGATCCACGAAGTCCCTCTTACCCAAATAAACTGTGATCTTGCCGTTCGGACTTGACTTCTTGAAGACACGCGTCGCCTGACGCTTGTTCGCGCTCTCTACGCTGTTGTCCATGGCTGCCGCTGCCACTACACCTACTGCTCTCTTTGACTGTTGCTGCTGGTGCTGCTGCTACTGCTGCAACAGACGAATCGGTCAGGGCGGTCCTAAGATTCGAGCACGTGCATCACCGACCAAGCCTCCTCTCCCCCGAGCCGTCAAGGCCCGGCTCAACAGGTCCGCCGCCCTGCGTGCTCAGGCTCCTCTTCGCGAGCGAGCGAGCGCAGTTTACTCACAGACCTCTGCCATATTGGCGGGCGCGCCCCCTCTCGGGCGCCTCCCGGCCGAGGGCTCTGCCTCGCAAGCAGCAGCCTCGCAGCCTCGGGCGGCGGCCAACCGGCCCCCGGCGGAGCGCGTCGGCGGGCGCGGCCTCGTGGAGGCTCGGAGACGGCGACGGTAATCACTCGGAGGCTCAGATCCGGATTAGGTTAAACGATACTCTGCCCACCTGTCTCTTAGAAATGGCTTTAGCGGCCGACCGAGTCCCGCATGTCGCTGCCTCGTAGGCCCGGAGCCTAGCCGCACCGCACTCTGCGCTCCGTCAGCGCGACGTACCAGAAGGATCAGGATTTGGGGCTCGGGTATCGAGGACAACCGCCGCCTGCGCACTTAAGTGGTCGAACCAAGTCGGAAGACTGACGGCGCTCGCGCACAGCTCGGCTCGGCTCGGCTGTCCACCAGCGCCGCGCCTCGGCTGCGGCGAATCTCGATCTAGCTCGAGCATCAAGTCGTCGGATGGTCGGATTGAATCGCAGGACCCGGTCCAACGAACCAGTCGACGAAGCACGACTGCGTGGAGCTGTCACTGTCAACGAGCACGTGCGCGGCGGCTTTCGCGAAGCTTCTTCGAAATCTCAACTAGGCCGGGAGCCATGTGGCTATCAACGGCAGAGGCGTCCTTCCTTGGCGCAGAGGAAGTGGCTGGCCGGCTGCAAGTTGATAGCAGGACTGGACTCTGGTGGGAGGAGGCAGAACACAGAAAGCAACTCTTTGGCCATAATGAGTTCAACCTCAAAGATGAAGAACCCACCTGGAAGAAGTACATAGAGCAGGTGAGTGTACCGAAAAGTTCCGCTGCACTAACTTGCCTAATTATTTTTTTAACTCGCTCTTGTCTGTATTACAGTTCAAGAACCCTCTGATTCTCCTGCTGCTAGGTTCTGCTGTTGTCAGCGTTTGCATGAAGCAGTTCGATGATGCCATCAGCATTACGGTGGTATGTTCACACACAATTCACCTCTAAACTAATTTAAGTTCTGATCACATTGCTGCTTTTCAGGCTATCATTATAGTGGTCACAGTGGCTTTTGTACAAGAGTACCGCTCTGAAAAGTCTTTGGAAGAATTGAGCAAACTCGTACCACCTGCATGCCACTGGTAATTGAATTTCTATATCATTTTCTTTGGATCACATCCGATTCACTGTCAATGTTGTTTTTAGCCTGAGGCAAGGTCGCCTTGAAACTTTTCTGGCTCGTGATCTTGTTCCAGGAGACATAGTTTATTTAAACATTGGAGATAGAGTTCCTGCAGATATCAGATTATTTGAAGCTATTGATTTAGCCATTGATGAAAGCAGCTTCACAGGAGAAACTGAGCCAGCACAAAAATCAACAGCACCACTCCTCAAGACTAATGGACACAGTGCTAAAAAAAATATTGCTTTCATGGGAACTTTAGTTCGCTGTGGAAATGGCAAAGTAATATATGTTCTTATGCCTTTCAGGTTAAATAGATTTCTTGTAAAAGTAATTTTTCTATCAATATCTAGGGTGTTGTAATAAACACTGGGGCCAAAAGCGAGTTTGGAGAAGTATTTGCAATGATGCAAGCAGAAGAAGCTCCTAAAACACCTTTGCAGCAAAGCATGGATATTCTTGGAACACAGTTATCTTTTTATTCATTTTGTATTATTGGCATCATCATGTTGCTAGGTTGGATCCAGGGCAAAGCCATTTTAGAAATGTTCACTATCAGTGTTAGTCTTGCAGTAGCTGCTATACCAGAAGGGTTACCTATTGTTGTTACTGTTACTCTTGCATTAGGAGTAATGAGAATGGCCAAAAGAAAAGCAATAGTAAAAAAATTACCAACTGTGGAAACTTTAGGTAAAATTGTCTTATTCATAATGTGATGTTAATAATATTGTTCTAAAAATTCTATTTATTGAAATTTTAACAGGTTGTGTAAATGTAATCTGCTCTGACAAAACTGGAACTATTACTAAAAATGAAATGACTGTTACAATTATAATTACTTCTGAAAATTATATAGCAGATGTGACTGGAGCTGGCTATAATGCTATTGGCGAAATAAAATTGCGCAAATGTGATAACATGGAACTTGCTCGTACTGCTATCAGTAATATGCTAGAAGTAGATAAAAGTTTTTGTTTTCAAAAACAGTCTCCATTTGTTTTGGTTGATTATTCATACTTTTTTATTTCTTTATTTTGACAGGTAGGATGTGTTTGTAACAATGCTATTATTCAAAACGATACTCTTTTGGGCCAACCAACAGAAGGTGCTTTATTGGCTGTTGCTATGAAAAATGGAATGTATGGAGTATCGGATAAATACCTTCGGCTACAGGAATACCCTTTTTCTTCAGAACAAAAAATGATGGCTGTTAAATGTACACCTAAATATGGTGAAGTAAGTTATTCTCAATAACTTAAAACTAAGTATGTATAGTCAAGTCATAATATTTTTCCCCTTCATTTATGAAAGAATTTTTTAAAACGTTTTTAAAAAACCAAAAAAGAAAGTTAAATTTTACGTGTTTCCATATATTTCTAGAATAGACAAGAAGTCTTTTTTGTAAAAGGAGCTTTAGAAAAAATTTTACCACAATGTACAAAGTACTCAGTGAATGGACAATTATATTCTCTAACGCAAAAAAAAGAACAGGAATTTTTTTCTGAAGCTTATGAAATAGGACAGCGTGGATTAAGGGGTAAATTTATATGAATTTAGTAATAAATACATATAAATAAAAAATAAAAAAAATAATTTTTCTTCAGTTATTGGCTTGGCTCGTGGATTATCATTACAAGATCTCGTTTATGTAGGGTTAGTTGGTATCTGCGATCCTCCACGACCACACGTTCGTGATTCAATTTCTACTCTCATGGCTAGTGGAGTAAAAATTAAAATGGTCACAGGAGATGCTAAAGAAACAGCCGCAGCTATTGGTAAAATTAATAATAATTCGATATCTTCTTATGATAACAAAATCTAAAATTACAATTAATAAATATTTTTCAGCAAGTATCATTGGTTTAGATGTAATGCATACTAAGTTGATGTCTGGAGATGAAATTGATTTATTGACAGAACAAGAATTAGAAGATAAAATAAATAATGTTACTGTTTTTTATCGAGTTACGCCCAAGCATAAATTATGCATCGTTAAAGCATTACAAAAAAAGGGAAATATTGTAGGGATGACAGGAGATGGTGTAAATGATGGTGTAGCTTTAAAAAAAGCAGATATTGGAATAGCAATGGGTATGAATGGTACTGATGTATGCAAAGAAGCTGCTGACATGATTTTAGTGGACGATGATTTTCATACTATTATAGCTGCAATAGAAGAAGGAAAAGGAATTTTTTATAATATTCGTAACTTTGTGCGATTTCAATTAAGCACAAGTATTGCTGCTTTATCGCTTATAGCTCTTGCCACCTTAATGGGAATACCTAATCCACTTAATGCTATGCAAATTCTTTGGATTAATATTATAATGGATGGACCACCTGCTCAAAGGTGTTTTCTTTCAATTCATAATTAAGGACTTTAATAATTAAGAAAAATATTGCTATTAAATTAATGTATGTTTATGTGTTCTTTGTAGTCTGGGAGTTGAACCTGTTGATAAAGACGTTTTAAAACAAAAACCACGGAATACAAAAGAACCCATGATTACAAGAAACCTTATTATTAATGTTTTATTATCAGCAGTTATTATAATTTTGGGAACTCTTTGGGTTTATAATCGAGAAATGACTTCAGGTGGAATTACTGCTAGAGATACTACCATGACGTTCACATGTTTTGTATTTTTTGATATGTTTAATGCCTTGAGCTGCCGGTCACAAGTAAGAACGGGAGATTTTTATTTTTTAAATACATTCTATTTTCAAGTTCACAATTACATTTTTCTATAATTTCAGACTAAATCGATATTTACAATTGGTTTATGTAGCAACAAGATGTTTTTAGTAGCTGTTACATTATCGGTAGTAGGTCAAATGCTGGTCATTTATTTTCCTCCATTGCAAAGAATTTTTCAAACAGAAGCATTATTTATAAAAGGTATTATTTTTTTGTGTATAATAGTAATATTTAAGCGAACCAATCAAACTGATACTATGAAAATATTATTTCAGATTTAGTGTTTTTAGTTGCGCTGACGTCAAGCGTCTTTGCTATCAGTGAATTGAAAAAACTAGTTGAACGGCAATTAGTGAAACGAAGAAATATCAACCAGCGTTATATAAAAGCTGAAATGAACTATGTATGACAGTTGGTTGAAAAACACAATGATACGGATAAAACAATCAAATCTCACGATGAATAACAATTGCAATAACAATTGTAAACCGTTTAGCATTATGCAAAAACGGTCGACTGTTTTTCTGCATTTTTAAATGTACTAGCCGTTTTCAATTTACATTCCTAGAACCGTTTATATTTACCTTTTTAATGCAGATTTTTCAACTAATGGTGCAATTCTTTAAACTTCTTATACAGTCACTTGATTAAAAAAAAAACAAGCGTCTTAATAATATGAGGCAATACTATCGCAAATCTCACCTTTTTATACCATTAAAATATCGTCTATTAGATCAATTAATAAGTAAAGAAGCAATATGCTGTTCACTGGGATTATAGTCAATGGGACTGAATACCATCCTTAAAAATATCAATTCTATAGCGTATGTATTAAAGGTATTAGGTTAATCAAAATTTACAAACGATATTCTTAAAGTAATTTTTTTATTCGAAAAATCTATCTATAAAGGTATTGACATATACTTTACGCGTAAATCTTAAAGACATTTACACTGTACCACATAAAAAAAAGTTTCATATTTTTGAATGAAAACTTGATATATATTTACAAAAAATTAAAATTACTAGTTGATAAAATAATTACTATTCAATATTTAATTTAATGCCTATGATATGAAATTAAGCAACAGTATATAACAATATTTGAAACAATTACAACTGCAAACTACAAGTGTTTAAATTACAATTTGATTAGATCGAGCACACAAACTCCTTTAGAAAAGTTCAATAAACTGTGAACTTGACATAATCAATGAATACCTTCTAGGGCGCTGTACGTTTTATATTGATAAAGCTGTGGTCCTCCGTAACCATAGAGTAATCGACCTTTTCCATTCTCGTCGTAATACGGATATCGATACTGCGGTCTACAAGTGCACAAAAACACAATTAACTATTAACGGTTAAATCAGATATTAAATAACTGAAATTTACCTTTCAAAGTATTGGAAATTCGGTGCCCGTGGTTGCGCGAACGTTGTACTGCCGAGCTTCGTCTCTGACATGAGAATTACGAAAGCGACAACGGCGCACTGAATTCAAATTAATTATCAATGAAGATTAAGTGTTTAAAAATAAATATAAACGTTTCTTTATCACAAAATCTAAGAACTTATTTTTATTGAACACAACAGATCCAAGACACATACCAACGTTAATTTAGCCATGATTATCGAAACAGCAGCCTGCAGATTTTTCAAGAAAAGTACAGATTTGTAATTGTAACAAGCTTAGCCAGTCGGATCTTGGTTGTCGCCTTGCACGCGGCGAGGTTTCGTAGAAAATGAAGAGAGAAGGTGGGGAAAAGATAACGGATCTGTGAGCACAATGACGACACCGACTGACTAACAGCCGAGAAAGTTTCACCAAGTGGAAGTGGCAGCGGCTCGTACGGGTATACGTTCTTTACCGCACGTACGGAACTCGCTTTCTCTTTCCAAGCCCATGAAAATCTTCCTCTCGCGATCCAACAACTAATTCTTACAACAAACTTTTTCAAACCAATTCCTTTTATTATTAACTTTCATCGTCTTACCACTAATTTTTACACTTTAAAACCTTTTTATTGATTATTGTCCCTTCACCCGGGTCTTAATTCTCAGAGCCTAAGCCCAAACGCGCAATTGCTTTCTCCCCGAGTTTTCCATTCAGTTCCTCGTAAATAGCTCTCTTTTGTTTTCCGACGTCTGGATCGAAGTCCCAAGTCGATTTCTAAAAGTAATGTAATATAAAGTCACGGATCAAATTCGAGAATTTCGCTTGTAATCAAAGACGAAGACAAATTAATTGAACCTCGTGAATAATTGGAACCCCAGCAACATTCCATTGAACAAGGTCGTGAATAAGAGTCCAAAGAGGTCCGGCCGCAGCCCCACTCCACAAAAGAAGATACGACACCTACGAAATACCAAATTTCCCGGCAAGAAATCGTTATATATATATCATACATTTACTTACTTAATTGTTAGTCGTCGACAATTCTTACCAAGAGGAATTTTATGATACCCATGTCCAGCTAGATTTTTATTACTTTTATTTATTTATTATTTATTTATTTATTTAGCTGCTCGACAGATACCTGCTTGGCTGACGGCTACGACCGTGGATTAAAGAGCAACTGTTTTTAAGTCCAAAAACACGAAGCTAAAAGTGAAAGCTCTCTTTATGTCTATACCTCTAAAAAAACATCGCCGCAGATCTGTCGTAACATTATATCTTCCGACATATTATATCTGAAGTTGCAGCATTGCAATTTTTTGCCCAGTCTTTAATGATGATACGTGACCTATAATTCTGATGGCACAGTCATTATAAGTTGTAGCAATTCTTCTTAAAAAATTGCATGAAAAACTTCTTAAATTCATATGACGTTTACGAATTACATATAAATATTCTTGAACAGTAAGCAAAATAACTAAGTAAACTAACTTTGATACTGTCATTGTTTTTCTATCTATCCGAAAATTTATGCAATTCATAAGAATAGGCACTTATAAAAACTTATAAAAAACCATAAATTTTATCGGTTATTCTGTGATGGTATCTGCAGCATTTTATGCTAAATTTGTTGGTTTTTATCGATTCTTTCCCGTAGGATATTAATCAAATATATTATTATTTGTATACTGCTTATATTACTGAACAAATTCATTTTTTTTCAATATTTTTAAGCCTCTAGAATAACGAAAATCTACTTTAATTCACTTTGAAAGAAATATTATTTTAATTAAGTTAAAAAATAATTAAATTAATAACCAGTTAATTCATTATAGTATTATATTAATATTACGCTTTTTAAATAAAAATAGCTCATAAATACAAAAAGAAACTACCTTATTAAATGTGATAAACGCAAAATTAGTTTTTAATATCAAATTTTTTTTCAATAGCTCAAATTTTGCACAGAGGCAGCTTCCGTCATTCTGGACAAAAGCACCCATTGCACCAAGTCCGAAATATGCATCATACTATGGAGCTGTGTTTTTCAAAAACAATGCATATTTTGGGTTTGGTGCAATGGGAACTTTTGTTTAGAACGGCAGAAGCTGCCTTTGTGCAAAATTTGAGCCAAATTGACTGAAACCACTTTTCCGTATAAAGAGTTACGGGGTCTTTTAAGAAATACATTTATTTATATGTATTAAATTTTTATCAATTAAGCAGAACATGAAAGTGACAGAACTCATATCATTGGATTCGATTTTCGTATTACGTTGGGTTTAAATTATATATACTTGGATTTCTATAAATATTTTTTTAAAGTTTCATCACCTATTTTTTAAAGATACAGATCGTTTTGAATTGTAAAGGAGGATAAAGTAATTTGCCTATTTAAATTTAAATTATATAAAAAATTCATAATTTTATTTTCTTATTTCAATACATATGTGAAATAAATTTGAATTAATTCAATCGGTGTTTTAGTGCATGATTCAGCAAAACTGTACTGCAGCCAATGGTCAAAGTTAACAATAAATACGGGAAACCCGGGCAAAACCGTCATCCTGGGCAAAACGGACACCCCCTATTATTTCTGATATAGCTGTTACGAAAATTCCGAAATAAATCAAGTATATTATGTGTGTCATTAAGTTTCAGTACGTGCACGCTGCTCATGGCAATAACATCGCTTAGAAATCAAAAAATTGATTTTAGTCTGTGAGCTTACGATGTCATCAAGGTAAAAAAATGAATTTATTTTTTACACGGATGATAAAATTAATTCAAAAATAGTATCAGGCTATTGTATTTATAGATATTTTACCAAAAAAACCTTTTAGAATTAATCAATATCAATTTTTTTTTTATATATTATATTATATATTATATATAATTGTATAATATTATATTATCATAAATAGGGGTTTATGACGACCGCGACAAGGAGGGAAGATATGCTTTCTCTATTAAGAGTGAGAGAGAAACTTTGTTTATACCTACCGTCGTAATTTTCCACGGGTGCGAACGAGATAGGCTTATGATAGAATAACCCATCGGTTGCCATAAACCTCTATAAACAAATGTATATATAAAGTATGATGAAAGTTACTTATTTACCGGGTGTCCGTTTTGCCCGGCGATTTTTGAAGACCTCAAAATTTTAACATTTTTTCAACAATTTTTTATTTATATGTTTAAACAATAATTCATCGTTATGGTTGTATGTACTTATTTATTGTTATTTCTACTTTAGAAAAAAGGTTTTAATTGATTATATTGTTTTCTCTTGAATTTATTTTTTATTCGTTTTTCCTTATGGTGTTCGTTTTGCCCGAATATTAATGAAAATGCACTTCATAAAATGTTTATACCTTTTTTTACAAATATTCGAAAAATATCTTATATAATTATTTCTGCGCGGCTTTATCTCACGTCTATTCTGTATTCTTTATGTAAATTCTCAAATCCATTTTTAAAAAGTTTTTTTTTAAAAGATAAAATTAAATTTTCAAATTGATTTATTAAAAATGATTTCTACAAAAGTGTGCACCGTGTAATCGCTTAAATGTCTAAATTGTTGCTTTTACATTTTAGAAAATTAAAATTAAAATGAAAGAAAAAGGCTTGTACGGCCGTTTTTAGCAGTAAACAAGTAAAGAGGGAAACAAGTTTGAATGCTTAGGGCATAATAGTTTCTAATTTTTGACAAGTGTGAATTTTTAATATTATAAATTATTTATTTATAAATTTATAATGCCCAAATTTTGACGTAATCAACACTCAAAGAAGTTGCACCATTTTGCCAAGTATTGTACCAAGTGCTGGTAGTAGAACAAAAGTTAAAAAGCGCCTGAAAAAAGAAATGATAGGGAGAGATTAATTAGGGTTCATTATATTTTTATTACTTTATATGATAAAAATATTTTATATTATAAACATATAAAAATTAGCACCCCATTTATTCGAATATAGAGAGGGGAGACCGGGGCTAGTTGGCTACAGAGGTAAGTAGGCGCAGAGCTATTATCTCCATCTATTAGCTGTGTTTGACAACACCACTGATATTTAAACCTTTGAAGTAGCCTTGTGAGTAATTGCCGAGTATTTCAGAATCAAAACAT
>UCOM01003479.1:0-17639 GCA_900474385.1 Ormyrus pomaceus | reverse complement strand
TAAAAATCTACATAACATTTATAAAATAAGCAAGTAAACGTAAGCTCTATTCAACACGCATTTTTTATGGGTTGGTATTTGCCCCCACTCCTTATGGCTATTTCCAAAATTCAGTTACTCACAGGCCTGTTAATTCGATTGGAGAGACAGCCTTACCGATTTACGTTTACGGAGAAAAACTAAAAATACCTGGAACCAAAGTCACTATACTTACAATGAAAAATATCTAAATATCAAGCGCAATCCAACGGTCTACATTGACTGCATAACCTATGACATCGACTGAACCAGCAACAGCAGCCGCCGCCAGGAGGCCAGTGTTTCAGCAGTTCAGCACTATCAGCAGTTATATTCGTGAATAACGAATCCAAGCTTGAGAAGCAACAGCAACGCTAGCTTTGTAGACCAGCAGAAGAAAGTAAACCTTTTTCCCATAACACGCTTCTCTCTCCTGTGCTGTGCGGGCGAAACAGCGGCTTTTCGCTAGAATCTACATGTACGCGGCGCGATTCGTCGCGTGGTGCAGAAGCGAAGCCCAGGGAAGAAGAGCAGCGCTCTGAACTTTTCTATTCTTCAAATTACGACAATAAAGTCGCAGTGCGACTATTTATTAGCGCTTCCGCAAAATGGCAGCTACCAGGAGGTTGCAGAAGGTAATCCTCTCTTTCTCGAATAAAATTCCCCGGCCTCCAATTTCTCCAACCGTTCCGTTCTATCTCTTTCACTCTCTTCTATCTATCTATCTCTTTTCTCGTTTTGCTGTTCTCCGCTTTTATCTTCTCAGACGGTCCCCAGGAATTTCAGTCCTTTTTTGGACCATCTGGGTAAAATAAGAGGTTATGATAATTTTTATCGTATTTTTTTTTTTTGTTTACTCTAGGAGCTAGGCGATCTGCGGGCCTCAGCTTTGAAAAACTTCACAAACATACAAGTAGACGAGGCGAATATTCTGACTTGGCAGGGGCTCATACTACCGGTAGGTCGTCGTCTTCTAGACAGTGATTCATCAAATTTCAAACTGCTGTGAATCACATAAGTGGCTTATTTTTTCAAGTGTTGTTTTCATTTTTAGGACAATCCACCTTACAATAAAGGAGCTTTTCGAATTGAAATTAATTTCCCTGCAGAATATCCATTCAAACCACCAAGGATAAACTTTAAAACTAAGATATATCACCCTAACGTAGATGAAAAAGGACAAGTGTGATTACCAATTATCAGTGCAGAAAATTGGAAACCTGCTACTAAAACAGATCAAGGTTAGATTTTTTGATTAAAAATCTGCATGCAAAAAATTTTGTGTTATATTAATTCATTTTAAAACTTGTTGCCTCTTTCAAAAGTTTGTGATGATATTTAATTAAATTAATTTAATAAGTTGTTGACCTTCTGGCTACCAGCATCACCCTGTATGGAGTCATTTGATGACTTATATATCAATTACTGGTTGTAACCTTGTATTTAAACCACACTTGTATATAAATCTGTGGTCAAATATATACTTTTACAACAAAAACAATCCTTTTGCCAACAGGTTAATATTACACAAAATTTTTCAAAATTTAAAATATTTTTTTGTATACTTTTTTTAGTGCTAATTGTTAAAAATGAGTTTTATACATATGAATAAATAAAAAGATATGTATAAATAAAAGGATTACTTTACAATATGAATTTTCTAGTTAGTAATAATAATAATTTTTAAGATTTTTTATTACAACCTTATAAGAAAGTATCTGTTTTAATATACACTACCAAAGAAATTTTCTGAATTATTTTATAAACAAAGAAAATATTATTTTCAAATGACAAAGAAGAAAAGTGACAAAAATGGACTGCATCCAAAATTTCAGATTGAATCTAATAAAAAAATTATTAAAATAAAGTAATATCTTGAATAATTAATTAGTTTTTTACACATGCATGACTCAATTACATAATTTTCATCACAATTATTTGTCATAAAAATAAAATTACCTTTAAAAAAAATGGTAAATTTGAATAATTTTTAAATAACTGTCCAAATTGATTATTTATTTTTATTTATGTATATTTCCTACAAGCCAAATATTTATTACCTTAAAAAAATGTTTCTAGTTAAAAAACAAGGAATCTTATAAAATGACAGATGCAGTAAATAACTTTCAATTTTAAGAAGTTTAGAAATTTTTAAAAAATTTCAAATACTCATTTTATAAAATGTGAAAATATAATGTTTCAATGATCAAGATCAATTTTCCTATGTTTTTGATTTTATCGCAAAAATAATAAATTTCGGGATGTTTTTCGAGATCGTCGTAAAGTCTCGACTTTCATTTCAGAAATATTTTCACTCATTGAAAAATAAAAATTTGGTATAATGCGAAATAATTTCGCTTTAAATCATTACTATAATTATTTTATTGAAAAAATATATTTTCTATTTTTTAAGAAGAATAATTAATTATAGAAAGCTTATTCTTTGGTTACAGTGATACAAGCCTTGATTGCATTAGTGAACGATCCCGAGCCAGAACATCCATTACGAGCTGATCTGGCCGAGGAATTCCAAAGGGACAGAAAAAGGTTCCTAAAGAACGCGGAGGAATATACAAAGAAGTATGCTGAAAAAAGGCGGGAAACACATTCGGATTAACTGCAATTAGTCTTATTTGCACCAAGATGCCTGCCACATAACTTCAGATTTTTAAGATTGAGACTGTGTCACATGTGGGAAAACAGGCTGAGGACACTTTGTACAGTATCTTTTGACTTTTATGCAGAAGATAAATACATGAAAATTGTACTATTTATACAAGAAGAAAGCAAACTTTTTAGGGATTAACGTATGTTGTAATAAACCATTGTGTATCATAAGCTGGGGTATGACGCTAGCTCCAATTAGTAATGAAGTACGCTTTCTTTTGTAAAACTGTATTCTTATTACTTTCTATATTGATTTATTTATGTGCTTTACATTTAAATATTTATGCTCTCAGTATCTCGAATAGAATACGTCGTTAAGACTTGCAGCTGATGAGTTCGCTCTTGAAATGAAAGATACGAAAATTTTGCATTTTTATTTGCATTCAAACAAGCATGATAACCCAGCTTAAAGCTTTTTTGTGTGAAATGCTGGAAGACTTTTTTAATGTTGAAAAACATCAAATGAATTTGATCTAAGTATGAAATATATAAACTTATTGTACTTTTAAAAGTCGTTAAAATAAAGTTTTTGCAGAAAAAAACAACAAATTTTGAATCTTACTGAATTACATTTTAATTGAACAAGAAATTTTGTGACAATACAAAAGTAAACATTCAACAAACAAATACATACAACGCTTTATATCAATAAGAAATTTTTTAAGTGTAAAAAAGAATCAAACATAAATCTAAAAATAAATCAAAAGTATTCAGTGCAACAACCTCATTAGGTCTTCAAAACAGAAATCATCTTCTCCATCTTTTAAATCATATATAGCGTTATGACTCCTTAATGCTGTAATAAACTTACTAAAAGGTGTAAATCTTTGTAAAGTGGTTAGATCGCCTATAATAATTAGTTTATGCTTAGCACGAGTAACAGCCACAGTTAAACGTTGATGATCTTCAAGAATATTAAATTCCTGAAAGAATAATTAAATAAGAATTTCTAGTTTCTTACTAAAATTAAAATTATTTTTAGTAACACATGAAAGACTTTATAAATACATTTTATCTTACCGAAATCTCAGTATCCTTTGACATGCTTTTAGTACAACTATAAATTATAACACTCTTATCGCGACCTTGATATTGATCAACAGTATTGACTTCAATACCACCATGAATTTTAGATTGCAATAAACGTACTTGTGCTCTATATGGTGCAATAATTCCAATTTCTTGAGATTCAATGCCAAGCTATAATACAGTAATTGCTATAATATTGAAAAAATATTTAATGGCTTAATAAAAAAATAAAACATACGCTTTTCAGCACTTCAATTAATCTCAAAATAATCGAAGTTTCCCAATAATTACAAGTTCTTGAAATTGGTGCAAGTTCTGAATCGGGAGTGAGATGATAAGTAGCATTTGTATTTAGCATTAGAGCTGAATTTTTCAATCTCAGTGATAGCGTTTTTCTCACCCATTTTTCGCAAAATTCAAAAGCCTAATTAAAAACAGTAAGGAAAAATAGATTTAAAAAAACTTAATAAATATAAAGCATATTAGTTACTCACTGCTACGTTAATCACAGGTATAGTTGCATTTCCAACAGACTGATTACCGACTTGTAGTTGATCATGATACGTTAATTTATTTGCAATGTCCATTATACAATTGTTCATTCGATATTGTAAAGTCAAAGCAACGGTATTATTTTTTGTGTCTAATCTTGAAAATAAGGACTCATTCATTCCCAATTTTCTGAAAATGTGAAAGTTATATTAAATTGTTTAAATTTTTTGTATATTTAAATCATTTATGCATCATATATTATGTGTATATTATATGTATATTATTTAAACATTTCATCATTGTATTTTTTTAAAGCATAAACAACTGACTTAATAATAATTTTACATATAAAAGCAGTAATATTATAGAACTACCTTGCTGTATTGTTTTTAGCAATAGGTGGTAACTGTTCTGGATCTCCAACAAGGATAAATTTTGATGCACAAAAGAGGGGTCTTAAAATTGTTGGTTGAAGAACTTGTGTACTTTCATCGATAATACAAAAGTCAAATTTACGTCTCGAAAAGTGAGGATGAGTAGAACCGTAACAAGTTACACCAACAACTTTCTAAAAAAATACACATTAAAAATGGTAAATATTAATTTACAATAATTTGTAACTTATTATTTTTGTTTATTGTAAACACTTACTCTACTACAGTAAACAGTATGTAAACTTTCTGGAGAATCACAATCTGTAGTCAAATTTTCATCTAACATGGGAAGTACAGAAGGATGTGTTTTTGAACTAGACCCAAAACGCACAAAGTCAATTTTACGCTCTAATAATCTTACCAATATATTATCTACAGCTGTGTTTGTATGTGCTGTAACCAACACAGACTTTTCTAGTCTTACTAGTAATTCAATCATTGCGACTAAAGTTTGGGTTTTCCCTGTTCCAGGAAAACCTTTGATTAACATATAATTGTCTGTAGAAAGAGCCTTCAAAATAGCCTCCTTCTGATTTATATTTAATTTGCTAAAAATATCTGCACCAACTTCCATTATAGAAGCTGGTAAATCAGTCTTAAATGTTGCTGGCTCCCTACGAAATAAATACTTTGTAAATGAGATACAGATATATTAAAATTAATGTTATAATGTTTTAAAAATTACCTCTCTATAATAATTTTTCGTAACTTTAAACAAATTTCATTATTTTCTAAGAGACCTCCAAGTTGAGCCATATTTTGTGTCAATAAAGTAGAGGATGAATTTCTATCTATGTGGAATATGTTGTCATTATAAACTTTTGTTATATCTCTGAAAAGATTGTTATATTTAAATTTAAATAAAATTCGCAATATTTAAATAATAAATTTTTACAATTATTAAAATAAAACTTTTTAAACTTACTTATCACAATACACTGAAATACTATGTAAAGTAATTTCATTAATAAAACCAGAGCAAATGTTTATTCTATTGTTTGTACTAATAATGATATATTCTTGTTTATAAAAATCTGTATTATTGATTTCTCCTAATTCATTATTTTCTTTAGATTTCTGAAATTCGTGTAAAAATCTTCCATACTTATTCGAAACAGATATTAGATTTAAATTGCTAATACATGAACCCCTTTTTTCTCTAAATAACACAAAATGTGGTTTTAGTTTATATATTTTAAATTTAGATCTACATAAATTCCAAAGAAGTACCGTTTCTCTGGTTTTAAAGTCCAAACATCTTTCCATGATGGTAAATCCTGATTGTCAGTCATTTCTTCCAATTGTAAAAGTGAAACCCATTTTATTACGTAATCAATATGTTCCTGTTTTAAATGACTTGTGACATTTTCGCTAATACTTTTCAGGTGATGATCATCATACATTTCTTTTTTATCATTCTCAGTAAGGTATGCACTACATAAAATATTGTAAGGGCATTTACTACAAGAATGATGGTTAATAGGCTTTGGGAATTCCATAGGTAAACATGTTTCTTGATCTTTTTCTTTTACTATTGTTGTTTGACGCGTTGAATAATAAGCTACAGTATTTCTTAGAGTAATTAAATCTCTTTGAGCATGATTGCTACCTTTAATTTCTTTCATAATGTTTTCTCTATTTAAAAAAATTATATATTAAAAAAGTTTATTTATACCATGATATTTTTTTATAGGTAAGAAACAAAATTTACCTTAAATATAAAAGTAATCCAGAATCGACTTTACGACCAGTCATGTCCATCATTATTGTGTAAAGTATTAATTGCCCTTGATGTTCACTGGAAAATGTAGATCTACCAGTTTTTACTTCAAGAGGAAGTGTTCTACGTACAGTAGGAGATAATGCATTTTCTTTTTTAGTAACTTCAACTGTCAAATCAATTTTTCCTTTTAAACCAAGTTCTGGTAGCCAAACATTTTCTTCAATATCACAGATTTTTTCGATTTTACCACTAAAATTTTGATCAGGTACATCTGGTTGAATACCTATAAGCACAGATATATATTATTAAACATGTCTACCACAAAAAAGTCAATCAATAAATAAAAAACATGCCTATTATATAACGTTGTATAAATTTATAAATTTGAGCAACTGCGGGTCGCATTAAGTTTTTGCAATCACCCATAGATATTCCAGCACTGTACATCATATGAACAGCATGTTTTGATTTGAGTATTTCATCAAGCAAGGCATTCATTTTCTTAATGTCTCTAATATCTTCTTCTAAAATCTAAAACAGCAAACAATAAAAAAAAATGTCCACAAATTACTTTTACTGACAAATTAAAATATTATTATTAATTTAAATAATTACCTTTTGAATAAGTTCATGAGACAAACTTCCAGTAAGCATATAGTTATTCCCACAATCATTAAATGGTAAAGTTTCAATTGTCTTGAATTTTTCTTGAAAAATACTTCGTCTATTGCAGAAAAGTGCCCCAACAACTGATGTACCAGAAATAAGGGAATCTGGTTGATTAATAATCCAGCCAAAATTATTGTCAACGATCCAAACTTTCTTATCTGCTTCTTTCTTTGCTTTTATAACAATTGGTTCTCCTGGTTCAATTTTTGTGTATCTCCTTTAAATAAATATACAATTTAACAATTTATATGAATGAATCTTAATATAGAAAAAAATTTATATCTTACCATATTCCAAAACATTGAACAGTAGCAGATTCTTCTTTGATAACGTCTTTAACAGTTAAAGTTATACTAGTTTTCTCCCAAACAATATCAATAATAATACATCTTTTTGGAGTACTAAAATCAATACAAGTGTCATCATCAGCATGCCAATCATTTTCAAATAAATTGTCTAAATCTTCCTGCGTATCCTTTGTTTCCGTTTTATAAGACCATTCTTCTTCAAAGAAATCATCAAATCCTTCTAAAGTATCAGTTCCTTGAGTATTCAAATTCTCATTGCTATTGCTATCATCAGTAACTGCTGCTAATTCATTTTTTATAGTTAACTCTATATTTGATGATAAACTGTCTTGCAGTACTTTTTTAGGTGATACTTTTTTCAGAACCTCCGTTTCTTGGAAATCTTCATTTTCTTCATGGACGAATGATACATTGTCAATAAAAGTTTTTCTAATTTTTGATACTTTATTTCCTAAAGAATCAGATTTTCTCTTTTTTCTTTTCTTTTGAGAATTTTCCATGTAATCTGTGTCACCAGATTCTTCATCACTTTCAGAAGAATCAATTATTAGTGAAGACTTGGCAATTGTATTTTTTGACTGAGCAAAATAAATACCTATTTCTTTATGACACGGTAATTGTCGCGGTGTGCGCTAAAATTTTAATATAAATAAAATATATTAATAATTCGCAATATTTACGTTTGATTTTTGAAGAAAACTATAATGCACATTTTGACATAATTACCTGTTTAGTAGGAGAATCTAGAATTTGATTTTCTTTCTCCATTTTTTGTTTTCGTTTAATATCTATTATTTAGAGTATTTTGTAATCAAATGTCATTCATAAAAATGTCAAAAACATAAGAATTAATAACCACTTAGTTTATCATAGAATCATTCGCGCCAAAATTTTGATGCGCCATCAAGCCATCATTATTAGGTACTCTTGCGAAGTGTCATGTCCGTGTGCATAGTTACCTATACCTATACTATACTTACCAGACGATCAGACTTGAAATAACATTCAAATTCTCATTGTTGTGCTCAGATCAACATCAGAGTTTAGGCTCTGCGCTTGCTCTAAAAAACAATTGACAATCGATTCGAACACTGTTACAAGCCTGTCATAACTACAATAGTACAATCCAAGTCCGACCTTCCCGCACGTTCTCGATATATGATATATATATTTATATACACCACTCACCCCAAATTGATGGCCGAACAGTCGTTGGTTGGTGCCATCTAAACCCGCAGAAGACTTGAATATGATACAAACCGTACCTATATAAATGTAAGAAATAATTAAACGGCACACCAGCATAATAAAATACTCACTCCATGCTCACTCCAGGAATATATCCTCTAAGATAAGAGACCCCACATAACCTTTAACGTAAATAAAAATTGCTGGTGATAGTCTGGTAGGTAATGTTAAAAATATTTAGTTTTCGAAACAATTTATAAGTTATATTTAACAATTTATAGTTATAACAAAAAGAAAAAAATTAAGAATTTTTTCTTTGTTATGTAAGAAATAATAATTTTGAAGAGAAAAGTGTGTAGTGCAGTTTATAGAAAAGCAATGGAAAATCAAATTGCAAAATTTGTGCGAAAACATTTAAATCTCCTTTTTTTGGAACGAGAAGAGAATCTCCAGGATTTTTTTAAAGATCTTTCTCCTGCTAGTCTTCACAATTTAGAGCGAAGAGGACAAGCATTATCAAAATTAGTAATTACTAACCTTGCATGTAAGGGACCAGAACGCTTTCAAATTGACTTAGAAAAAGCAGATGGTTTGCCTTTAGAACATGGATTATCTAGTGGAGACTTAATCATTTGTCTTAGGACTAAAGAAAAGGGTCAATCTATTAGAGCAATTGTCATTGAAATCGGAGAGTCAACATTGAGTATTAATACACATGATTCTTACGAAGATATTCAAGAAGATGAAGTTTTTACTGTTGTCAAAACAGATTCTGATTTTACTTATAAAAGTCAGAGAAGGTAAAATTAAACCATTTTATTATAGGTTCCTTATTTGAATTAATGAAACTAAACTTTATTTTTTAGAGCTCAATAATCATAAAATAATCACTCAATTGTACCGTTTTGGTAAAAGGGTAACTAATTATTTTTTTATATACCATTTTTTTTTTAAAATAAGGTATCAATTGTATATTAAAAGATATACATGTTTTAGGTTTTGATATGCACACGAACTAATGTAGCAGTAGATAATTTGGCGAAACTGAAGCAAAACCTTTAAGACTTGGTCATCCTACTAGATTAGCAAAAACAGCCATTAAATATTCATTAGATGCTTATTTAGAAAAGGATGATGGATTTACAATTTTAAAAGATATAAACAAATCAATAAAAGATTTAGAAATTAATATTGAAACTAATGGAGCAAAGTATGCTTACAAAGAAGTTACAGAGTTGAAAAAAGAATACAGAAAAAGACTGACGAAGCTTACCTGTGATGTTCTGAGAAAGAGTTCAGTAAGAAATTTAAAAAGAAATCATTTTTATCTTATGTATGATAATTGTATTACATTCATTTTCAAAATTTTAGGTAATACTTTGTACTTTAAATTCAGCATCTGCTAATGATGGTTTACTTCAAAATGTTCCTAAGGACTACTTTGATGTACTTATTGTCGATGAAGCTTCGCAAGCAATGGAAGCATCAATGTGGATTGCTATACCAAATGCTCGAAAACTCATTCTTGCTGGAGATATCAATCAATTACCTCCAGTAGTTATGTGTGAAAAAGCTGCAAAGGAGGGATTAAGTATTAGCCTTATGGAAAGAGCAATCAAGAAATTAAAAGACAAATGTTATGTTAAACTTACAAGGCAGTACAGAATGAATGAAAAAATTATGAATTGGTCAAGTTGTCAGTTTTATTATAATACTCTTGAAGCTGATGAATCAGTGAAAAATCATCTATTAAAAGATTTACCTTCAATCAAAGATGATTCTTTAACAAGTAGACTTTTAGTTATCACTTTTAAAAAAATTAATTTTGGATAACAATTTATATAATTATAACATTTGTTTTAGATGAAGCTGTTGTCTTTATTGATACTTGTGGTTGTGAATGTGAAGAACTGAATACTGGAATAGATTCTATATCCAAAGGAAATCTAGGTGAAGCAGTTATAGTGGATAAAGTCGTGACTGCTTTATTTAAAGCTGGTTTATCTCATAAAGATATCGGTGTAATTACACCTTATGCTTTACAAGTAAGAAAACTTGCTTCATATTTTCAGTATGATATTATTCTATCTTAACCTCGCATTTTTAAATTTAGGTGGACTTTATTCATAGATCTTTTGCATCAAAATCAGTAACTGTAGAAGTTAGTACAGTTGATGGTTTTCAAGGAAGGGAAAAATAAGTTATTATACTTTCTTTGGTGAGAAGTAATGAAGATCGAGAACTTGGATTCGTTACTGACTTTAGAATATTAAATGTTGCCGTTACAAGAGCAAGGCGACTATTAGTAGTTATAGCTGATAGCGAAACAATGGAAAATGATGAATTAATCACAAGTCTGTTAAAACACATAGAGGAAAATGGTTTATTGCAGACAGCAGAGGAATATTTAACTGAAACAATTGACAAAGAAATAGAAAAACTTGAAAAAACTTCTCAAACTAATTTCAAATCCACTAAAAGTTTGAAAACCAAAACCTCAAACCTTTCAAAACAGAAAAAAAATGATAAAATCGAAATGTCTGTTGTTAAAGAAAAACCAAAATTAGTAAAACCAGCAGAGGGAATACCAAAAATAAAACGTTCTAGAGGTACTGAATTAAACGATGGCATGAATCTCAAAAAGTATAATGTATTTGAAAATATTGCTGGCATCGAACCGGATGAAGATCTTGGAGAAGGTAATTATTAGATTTAATACTAACTATTCATGAATAAATTGTAAGTCTTTAATTTAACAGATGCGCGAGACTCCGAAGAAGTAGATAAACTCTTAAACACAGATGTTTCTAATATTTCAAGTAAAAAAGAAAAGCAAAGGAAAAAACAAGATTCGCAAAATAAACCTGACGCAGAAGATGAAGATTTTGATAAAATAATTGAGAAATTTTCCAAGGCAAATTCGGTTTGTTCATTTGACGGATGTAAAAAATCAACTAAACTTATAAAACTTATTTGTCAATTTTGTAAAAAATGGTTTTGCTTAGAACACGGTAAGTCTTATATTACACTAAAAATGTTTAATTACTAAAAGTGAATCTAATTTTTTCTATAAGGTTTACAAGAAGTCCATGGTTGTGGAAATGCTGTTCGTCGAAAGGAACAAAAAGAATTTAGGCATAGAAAACCGGAAGTAGCTACTAAAAAGGAGAAAGATAAATTTGCCCGTAAACTTAAAGAACTAGAAGAAGCTCGCAAGCCTAAAAAAAAGGCAACAAAGTAGTATGTTTTAAAAAGGATAAAATAAAACACGGCATTTTTGGTTTTGTCGGTACGACAAAATTTTTTTTTTTTGCTTTTTTTATTAAAAATATTTATTTACAAAGTCCAGGTCAATTACGATTCACCATACCTTCTTATATTATACATAGTACACTTTTCAAAAAACAAATTCTTTAAAAAATTGAATTTTAACTTCCAATTCCGTGAAAAAATCGCAGTGTCAAAAAAAGATCCGTTAATAAATTTAAGTTTACCAAAGTATTTTCAGAATAGTATAATTAAAAACTGTTTTTCAGTAACAAAAATATTAAACTTAACTGACATATCGTTATAAAACGTGCTCTGCACTGGCCTGCGATAAACAGTAAACTTTCCGAAACCAGTACATATTCTGCGTTTTACGAAAATTCTTATTAACAATGCCGGGGTGTTTTATTGCTTTCGTTGCGTTATTCCATTTCGAATTCCTTGTTTAATTTTGCTAGATCCCTGCAAAAAAGAAAAATTTAATTTTGGTAGATAAAATCACATAAAAACAGGAATAAAGCATAAAAAAAGTATATTTATTAAGATCAATGTAATTCGACGAATGCGTGTAAACTAACTAGTCGTTGAGAAGCGTCGAATATGTAGCAAAGCGCATTGAAAGGCTTAATGATATTAATTGTACATACTAAAAAATTTAATATAATTCTTTATATTAATTTAATTTGTTATAATGCACATATAAATATATATAATTGTAAATAATTGCATGAATTGTAAATATTTTTTGTTAGCGTATCAAATAAGTTTCTAAAATAAAGAAATCATTTTAATTTTATGTACCTGTTATCTATAGCATCATTTAAATGATATTTTTGCATCAATGATAGAACCAATCTTAGTGTTGACCATATTGTATCTGACATAATCCTGGCTGGAGCTTTTTCACCAGAAGCACCTTTTCCTGCAACTTGTTGATTTAACGCGGTCAACAAATGCTCTCCAGCTTCCCTGGAAATGAATTTTATTTATTTATTTATGTTACATAATAAAAGATATAATAAAAGACAAGCAGAATATATAACATTTTTAATTTACAGCACACTATCAAAATTGCAGAATAAGTTTTATTTAAAAATATACATTACTTGTAGGCATTCAAATTGATGCACGAGATGCCAAGGTTGTATCTGGCGCGAATAAAACCTGGCGAGAGCTCTAGTGCTTGATGATAGGCTTCTATTGCTTCTTCTGAACGTTGACCATTTGCCAAAATTGCTCCTAATCTATTCCAAAGCATTGGATCCTATAAAACACAAACGATTTTTAAGAAAATCGAAATGAAAAAATTATTGAAAACCTTCAAAATTTATAAAAAGATAATAAATACAAAAACGTTATGGAAACTTAGATTAAACATTTATTTATTTAGAGAAATTTTTGATTTTATAATTTGATTTTCAAAAATATTAGTAGAAATTAAAAAATCATTTATATTTATGAAACATAAAAGCAAATCAATAAAAAGAAATTACCTTAGGTCTGGCTTGTATCGCAGCTCTGAAACAATCTGCAGCTTTATTGTATTCACTGGACAAATTGAATAAGACTCCAAGCCCGCATTGAACGTCAGCGTCAATTGTGCCATGCGGCTGCATTCGAGCAGCTTGGATAAATAAATCTTTAACTTCTTCGTGGACATCTCTGCAAGAAAGTCGACATTCATAATAGTTTCAATTATATAACGGACATGTAGTCAAAAAAGAATTTTTCCTCTGAATTGTTATTTAAATATATAAAGACTTGTTTTGAGTCAGAATTAAATGTGATTAAAAAGTAACTTTAATTCAATACTATTATTATTTATTTTCATTATTCAACAAGTAAAAGAGAATTATTTATTACAAAGAATTCGGTTTATATGTCTAATTTTTAAAAAATATTAATAAAAACTTGAAATTAGAAGTCTTCAGCATTATCGTCTACACATTATTCATTATGCAATTTTAACTTGTGGAAATTAACAATATTTCGAAATGACACATACCTGAATAAAACTGTAGAAACACTTAATTGCGGTGGAGGATTCGAGCCGGGGGTCGACGCCTGTAGGTGTTTATACTTTTCATTTTTTAATAACCAGTCCTTTAACGTTATGCAGGCTTGACTCTGATAAGATTCGTTCGTATACGAAACTGCCAGTGCCATAAGAGCATTTAAATTTGTTGGGTCGAGGGTAAGGCATTGCTTGAGGGCAGAAATCGCAAGGGGATCCTGCTCATTTTCTGCTTGTGTTTTACCGAGGAAAAACCAAGCCTCAGCATTTTGTGAATCCTGCCGGACGGCGGCTTCGAAACATAGTACTGCACCGGGTAGATCTCCAGTTTCTAGTCTTCGCCTACCTTCTTCCATTGGATTTGATAAACTTGACATAGGATTTTCTTCGTTAAAAGTGTACTCTTTAAATGGGTCGTAGAAATTTGCGTATTCCGATATCCATGGATGACTTGACGATACGTTATCCTGCGAAGATATCTTTTCCCATTCGCCGTTGAGTGTTTCCCAAAAAGATGATTCGAGTTGTTTTGAATCTGAGCCTAGAACATTATAAATACCCTTTGGTGAGTCAATGAAATACATAGACTTTTTTTTTAATTATTATCATATATTCTAAAGCTTTTCTTTACTTGTATTGTCGTCAAAAGAAAATTAAGTAGTTTTTGAGATTTTTCTCTTTTATTTAATATCAAAATCTTTTTGTTAAGCGCTTATTTTATAGTTTTTCTTTTTTAAAAACCAAGCTCTTTTTTATTTTTTTCGTTTAATTCACGTCTTTTTTGGAACCTTGAAAAGGCTTGAAAAGTTGCAACATGATGTTAATTCTATTTGAAAAAGATATTGTAGTTTTAAAATCTATTTATAATAATGTTATTGAAATGAAGTTTAAATCAATTTAAATAACCTTGATTGGCAGGATTCTCTTTCATGAAGTCATTGACCCAACTTCCTGCTGCTTCAGACTGTTCATCAACGGCATTTAAAATATTTGCATCATCTTCTTTTACTTCTGTGCCGTTTGTTTCCAAAGGCTTTGAATTCTCTTTGATTTCCGATTTTTCAACTTCTACGCATTCTGAAATCCATTTATTGTCTAAACTTTCAGCATTTTCAGCTGATGTCTCCGGGGAAATATCACCCTCTTGTCTCATAAACTTCATGAATTTTGAATAAGCAAAGTCTGTATTCTCAGATTTTGTGGCAGTAGTAACATTAGGGTTCTCAATGCTATGTTCTAGGTATTCTTCAGCCCATTTTGGACCAAGGCCCAATTCATGTGTTTCTGGGAAGGCAACTCTGGCATTTGAAATAAGTTGAGTATTCCAAATATCATCTCTATGATGTTCCTAGGCAAATAATAAGTACTTGATTACATAACAGGATGTTAATAAATTTTTAAACACATTTTGAATCAAATTTTGCTTAATCTTTATCAAAATTAATTAAAGGTTTCTTTTTAAAACCCATTTTCAAGCTTATCAAATATAATTAAATGATTTAAAAATAATTAAATTATACTCTTGAATTGTCAGAATCACTGCATTGGTTTTAACATTGAATTTATATTTGGCTACTTTTTAATTAAAGTCAAAAAATCTACATAATAGAATTGTGCAATTCAGAAAATAAATATGTAAAATTACTTGAAAATGTCGACCAGATTGAAGGTACTGATTAGCCCAAGCTGTGTCTTGATTAGTTAGTTCTTCCACGACACCAGGTGCAGTTATTGGTGGATGTATGCTTTGGTCTATTTCTCGCATTTCCTGTAGGAGGTTCTCCATTTTAAAAGTCTGCGGGTGCGCAGAGTTTTCTTCCAAGAACTGTTTAACCAAGTTGTCAGAATTTCCAGCCTCAAAAGGAGCTACTGGACCAAAAAGGTCTCGCCGCACTCCTTCTTCCTTCAAGCCATGATCCTTGACAAAGTGAGAAGTGAGTCGAAGCAGCGGACTTGGGCCTCCGCAGTCACCTTCCACCAGCTCTCGGAAGGCCATCTTTGCTCACCTATAATCGCAAAAAAGCCACATCGTTACAACCTACATCCACCGAACAATTTTACCATGATAGTACAAAATCTAGCCTCCGCAGGTTGAACACTAAAAAAATTCTTAAAGCAGCAGCATCAACTGCGCGCTTGGGGAAATTCCATGTTGACAAACGTCAAAAAAGAGCTGAGCCACTGCCATTGTAAGCGGCAAAACAAACGCTCGCGTCGCATGTGCGAACACGCCTCGCAGTATACAAAGAACGTACTGCCCGCGAAAAGCTTCAGTCCCGCCCTGCTTCGCAAACCAGGGTCAAGACTCTCCTTTTTCTGGCTGTCATACTTTGTACACGAGGAGCGTACATGCACATCGGTCTCTCTCTTTCCCACACACGTATGCTTTGTGCGCCGCCTTCGGAGAAATGGTCGTATTTCGGCCATACGTACCCTGGGTGTTAGCGTGGGCGCCTGGATTCGAAGACGGACCGTCAGCCTCCTCCTGAGGCTCGCTCACGAAAAAGAAGTGACCGAGCGCTGTCTCTCTTCCTTCGGCAGCGGCGGCAGCTCAGATTAAATACGGCCACGGCTCCGTGTCGGCGATATCTGCGCACTGCTGCACTGAACGTCGCGCGCGCGCGCGTGCTGCTGTCCGCACACACGTACGGGCAGAGTGCAGCGTCAAGGGGGGGAGAGGGAGGCTAGCCAGACGGACACGAAGCACGTTTAAAGGCGCCCTGATGCTGCGAGCTGCGACCAACACGAGGCCAGTCATACGTTTTACTATTTACATGCACCCTACACTGCCCGCCTCTGTTGTTGAAAGAGTCGAGGGGAGGGGATGGAATGCAAATATCAAGGTCGGTACGCACCGCCGCGATGCACCGTGTAGAACGAGTGCAACTTTACCGATCGAAGAAACTGCTGCATATTATAAATATATAATAATAATAATTAATAATATTGTTATTTGCTTTTGTTTCTAGATATAAGGCTCCGGATTTTTCGGGCTTTGTTTTTATTTAAGGGTTAGGTTACTAGTTGAGTTTGACGTTAAACATGTTACGTGGTTTAGAAATGAGTTGTAGTATACCTATTGACTAAACATGTTTTATAAAGAAATCGAAGTGGTATTAATCATGACTTGCAGGCTGTCGAACTTCTTTTTGTCACACTCTAATAGAATAAATTATTTTCTTTCTTCGGGTTACGTTTTTATAGGTATCTAAAAAGAATTTTTCAGTTGACTTGACATCCGATTTCGTGAATGACAATAAAATTAATTTATAGGTAATCATCATATTTCAATTCGAAAAAAAAAAGATTTTTTTTAAATAGAATATTAGTTTGCTCACTTATGAAAAAACAAAAATAAGCTATTTTATTGGCATAATGAAAATACAGAAAATTGAAATTTTGGTCATTTTTTCAAATATTCAAGTTATTATATTTTTATACTTATTTAGAAAGATTATAGATGCACAACAGGTAAAATACATATTAAAAAAATGTTGATAACAAAAGAAAAATAAATTATATTTATTTAACTTTTACACTGTAGAAAAAATTATTCAGCACAATTCAAATTGAATGAAATCAAGAAAAACCCTAAACGGGGAATCCCCAGGAAAAATTACTGTCCAAATGTAAAATTAGTGCTGAAACTTAGGAAACTATCCAATTTTTGATGTATTTTTTTGTTACATTTGTTAGAAATTTATATTAATACAAGCGACATTCATGCGCGCTCCGCGCGTTCTAATTTTATTACAAATATTAGAAATTTATTCCTTATGCGAATTTCAAACATATTTTTTGAAATTTCATTTATCTATAATTCATTACTG
>UCOM01003478.1:0-17591 GCA_900474385.1 Ormyrus pomaceus | reverse complement strand
TTTGTCAGGAGCGGTCTCACGTGTTCATGCGTGGATGGTCCTGTCAAAAGTGACAGTTCGGTCGCGCGCGCGGGCCTCGAGCCCGCGAGAAGCCCAGAGTGGAGGGGCGCAAATTGGCGCGACGGTCGCGGCGTATTGGCGCGAATTATTGGCGGCAATTTTTCTCGCTCTACCCGCTCGCAGCACGAATACCGTAAACAGCATCATCAAGCAAAGCATCCGTCGCTGGAGCAACATAGAGCGCCCGCTCTTAGAGCGCTCCCCATCCGACTCATACGGCTAAGCAGCGACGCACAGAGCATTCGCCCCTTCTTGACGAACACCACACGATGTTCAGCGTCAAAATTAATTCACGGTTAATTTTACGAAAAAATTTACAAATTTTTAAAATTTACATGAGCTATTAGAAAGCTTTTAAAATTTGCTGAATTGTTAAAAAATGAAACATTAAATAATTTTGCAGACATTTGTTTTGTCGTTTAATTAGCTGCTATTGTGACAGATTGAAAAAAATCGCTCGACGCCGCGACCGTTGAATTTCAAGTTGCCTATCAATTGCCTTGCCTTGTGCATGCTAAACATCTTTTCAAAAAATGAGTTATTTTATAAGTATTATATAGTTCTTTAATTTTTAATATGAAATAGGTTACTACATAGTATAATTAATAAATTAATAAATTATTCAAAAATTTCTCGATTAATTTTACAAAAAAATTTACAAATTTTTAAAACTTGCTTACTGAGTTATTAAAAAAATGAAACCGTGAGTAAATGTACAAACACTTGTTTTGTCGTTTAAATAGTTTGTAATGGAAAAGCTCTAGTTAGTCTCTCCGAGTGAAGCTCTAAAAAAATCCAGCCTTTTCTATCCCAGTGGATAAGGCATACTCCCGCACAAGTTCTCCGATACTCCAAAAGATGCCTCTAGCTACCTCCGCTCCCCAGGACACCCGGTATAGCTTTGTAAATTCGCGCGCGCGCACGCAGCCGGCGGCGGCGAGTCACCTGTCAGTCGTTGGCCCCCCCTCTCCTGGCAGGCTCGAGAGTGCAGAAGCGCAGCCGGCGGCTCGGTACCGCCAGTCTCGCCTCGCCAGTCGTCGGTGCGCGAGGTGTCCGTCGTACTCTGCGTGTCCTCGCGAGTGCTCCCCCCGATGACTTAGTGCGACAGAGTGCAAAATCAGTCGACGGTGCTTCTTTCGAACGAGAAGAGAAACAGACCGAGCACAGAGGGGGAAAGAGAGTAAAATAAAAAAGCGAGAGGGAGGGAGAGAAAGAAACAGGTACGGTAGGTTGTTGTGCAGTGAGTTTTGTGCGCGCGTGGGTGCGATGCAGCAGCGAGCCAGCGGCGCGAGGCCCGCCGCTAGCAGACGACCAGCACTGCGAAGGTCGACGTGAATATACACAAAGAGATAGAAAGAGCGAAAGAAAGAGAGAGAGATAGATAGAGAGAGAGAGA
Source organism: Ormyrus pomaceus (assembly GCA_900474385.1). NCBI lineage: Eukaryota > Metazoa > Arthropoda > Insecta > Hymenoptera > Ormyridae > Ormyrus > Ormyrus pomaceus. The sequence goes on along the minus strand of UCOM01003478.1, from coordinate 16,135 downwards.
GAGGACTAAGTGGGCCAGCTCGAGAGAAAGTGCGCTCGCAGGCGTGTGAGGCAGGAAGTCTTATGCCCATACACACGCGCAAAACGGTAAAGCGCCGAGAGGTTTTGTTTTCTGGCTGTTGCTTGCTCTGTGACCATGCCATGCTTTGCCTGCGATGTGCTGCTTTGATTCGGACGAGTGCGGACGGAGAGCTGGTTCAGGGACCGAGTGCAGGTCTCGCAATGCTGATGGGGGTGAACTTTTAGTTTCGAGCGACTTGTTGGATCGGTTTTTTGTTTTTGTTTTGTTATTGATGTAGTTTTTAGTTGTCAGAAAAAAAATATATAGATACCAACGTATTTTATGAATTTTTAATTATGGTTTAATGTATTTAATGGTGTGAACTCGAATAATCAATTTTTGTATAAGTTTTACGTCTTTTTAAATTCGAAGAATAGTTTTTACTTGATGTAAAAGGTTTTATAAAAAATAAATATACAAAACGAGTTTTTTTATTACTTTTTTATTCACCGATTTAAATTTGGTTTTCACAAAATTTTAAAAAACAATGTAAAGAGATGTTTTTCAACAATTTAAATGTTTCGTCGTATTATTTTTTTTTAAATCGATTGATTGGCTTGAAATCAATTTTAGTGAATATTCTGATGTAAATGGTTCATATCGAATTCCAATTCAAAATTATCAGATAATTTAACGCAAAATTTGAAAAACATTTTCTCTCGCGGGTTTGCAGTTGTCGAGCTTTTAGTGTCCAAAGTACGAAATTCGCTCGATCGCATAACCGTTGAATTCGGTGCACCTGGTTGACCGAAGAAACGCGTTTACGTTTTAATATTTTGTAAGTATCGGTATGGTGTGATCTTAAAGAAATCTAATTCGGCTAAATTGGCTCGCTGTCTAATCTGGTATAAAATATTGTAAAGTTTAAGATATTTATCTAATAATTTTTAGTTATTCTCATTTTTATTTATTTAAATTATTGTACTGTTAAAATATCAAAATTTAAAAAATTTGAAGTTAGATAACGTATTAAATATTATATAGTATTTTATTATATTCGATTGTACTTTAAAGGTAAAATTTGTCTTCCTTTAGTAAAAGGTGTAGCATTTATATTCATACAAATATTGACATAAATATTTTTCATCTTTTTTTATTTTTATCACTTGTTAATTCAACTTTATGTAACCCAGAAATCGGCTTCTGTTAAAATATATAAAAATTACAATCTGTTCTACTCATTCCGGATTATACGTTCTCGCGTAACGATACTTCGTTGCCCATAAATATGCTTTTTCGATCAATTCTTAAATATTTAAAGTTGCCGTTAGTATCAAGAATTGGTCGCGATCCATAAAAAAACAAAGCCGATAAAACAAAGTTCGCCCATTCAGCAAGACTTATCCAACATTCGTCCGAGCTTGAGCCACACGGTGGCCCCCTTAATGTTGCTCGGCATTGTAATGAAAGTTTAAAACGAAACGTCCTTGCCCACCGCCGCACGCAAATCGATTTTTCGACTACGGCTTGAAGTCACATGGGAGGCACTCCGTCTTTCCCCTGCGGGAGAAGGCGAAGATTTGTAGTCGCAGATTGTGCATAAACGATTCCCCTTCTTCTTCTTCTCCGAACTGTTGCTTTTCTCGAACTTGTAATGATTTTCCTTTTCTTTTGGTCGAATTTTTTTTCTTCCAAGCGCGAGCAGATATAAGTGTTGTGCCGCACGCAACCGCCGGAGTGCACGAATTTTTGCTATCTTGCTCTGTTTTTTTTTTTTTTTTTTTCGTTTTTGTACACTATGGGCTCGTAATAAGTACGATTTGAATGCGCATAATTGTTTTTGTGATGTACTGCTTAGTTTCGCATTTTTATGTGCTAGAAATGTTATTTACTTTAATTTATTTTAGAAAGTATTAAAATGTTTGGTTGGATAATTTGAAATTATTTAAAATTAAAAATTAACTTTTATAATATATATTTCACCACGTCTAATTAAAATCACAAAATTATCTTTTTGAGTAAGTATAGACGATTAATATTTTAAATTTTTATTCAAAAGTCCCTGAATTATCAGAATAAAGAAAATAATTTCAGATAGTTCTCCATTTTATGTTGAGTAATATCTTTGACATTTTTACCTTTTATTTAATGACTACGAATCTTGGACTGTCTATCGAATTTTCGCAATAAATATTTCATTTACATTTTCATTCTGGTAACTTTGTAAAATATTTCCATTACTTCATGTATAAGAGAAAATTAATTTTGCGTTACACTCTCTAACTTAATAAAGTTTGTTAATGAGGAACACACAAAAGGTTAATTAAGAAATAATGATGTATTAATTAAAGCCGGCGATTTAAAGAGAATTCCTTGGGGTCGAAAAAAGCGATATTGAACTGGGCAGTGCGTTGCAACTGAAATGGGAAGTACCGGAGCTAGTTTTTATCGATTGTAAATAAAGAAAATAATAATATTCCTAATTAAAAATTCCGAAGCGCACACCGCTATATTTATAGAGGAAAGACTATTGGTTTGTTCGCATCGATTAAACCACTCGGTCCATCGAGTTCGGAAGCAAAATCTGCATTAATTAATTTATTGCTAAAGGCTTATTTTTTATCTACTGGAAGTGCTATAAATTAGAAAAAAATTTTATTGCTGCATTAACTTTTTGCAAATCGGTGGGAAGGTGAAAATTGTAAATAGTGGTAATTAAAAATTCGGGGAAGAATTAAACGTGAAACGTAAGTAAAAGCAATTTTTAGTTAATCGTTTTGCGGTTTTTGATTAAGTGTTGGTATTGAAATTCGATCTCACGTTATATATTGCAAATTAATATCTTTGTAACACTGACGTTCTCAATTTCTGATTTTTCAAAATGTAAAATAATAAACAAATTGTTCATATTTTTAGTGCTTCAAAATGTTAATAAAAATAAGGTTAAATTAAAAATAGTTTTTTTATTCAAAAAAAATTGTTGGTTTAATAATAAGAAATTTTGTTGTAAAAATAAGAACCTGATGATATTTAAGCGCATTGAAATATTAATGCAACAGTACATTTTATGCATTTTCGAAGTGCTATACTGCTTTTGAAGCAAAAAGTTCAGATAGAAATTTTTTGCTTAAATCTCGCGGACGCGCAATATTGTCGACATTAAGCTTATTAAGTTGCACGTGCAATAAAACAGCAACTCTCTCTGTTCCCCTCTCTCGCGGTGTTAAGAAAAGAGGCGGCGAGAGAAAGAGAGAGAGAGAGAGAGAAAATGGAAGGCGCGATTTCTTTATATCTCTGTGTGATTGAATTCCAATTTCTGCGAATTCCATTAGCATTCTCTCGCAGCGGTGTGACATGTATTGAATTCTCCCTCTTTCTTCCCCCTTCGAATTATATAGCGGAGGGCATAAAAATTCGCACGATTTTCGTCGTCGACGCTGAGAGTCGAGCGCGACATCGATTTTTCCCTCCTCGGCTTCGTTTTGCCTAAGTAAAAGGGTAAAAATAAGGGGAAAACGGGAGAAATTCATGCAGCATGCAGTCTATAGGCATTCGAAACTCACTGACGAGGAGCTTGTCTATTTTCACGTTGACGACATTATTTTTCTCGAAAGCGTTTATTGGAAGTGATTTTCTAAAATTTTTATGATGAAAATTTTTAGACTTATTTTAAAAGTATATTAATGTAGATTTTTGATAATTAGTTTAAATTTATTAGAATTTCAAGAATTAATAATAAATTTTTAATTTAAAAATTTTATAATTGACTAATTTTTGAAACTTTCATTAGAATTAGAGGCACACCTCAATTATTTATGAATTGTGATGGCATTTTTGCTCTTGCAACTCATTGCTACTCGTGTATTCCCATCGAGAAAATATGTCGCATTCATTGGTAAATTGACGCTGTTGGCGATAAGAGTTATAAAAATATGTATGTACCTTTACTTGTGTGTTAACAGCCGTGCAATAAACTCTGCAATTATTTATAAATTCGATTAAAATAGGATGCAGTGCTTTATAATTATTGCATTTTCATATTTAAATTTTCAGAAACAATTAGTCATGTTTAACGGTAACTTTAGCTAACATTAAAAAGTTAATTTCTTTATTTTCAGAAGTTGTGACACTCCAATTTTGGAAATGTAGTAATTAAAATTTATCCGGTAGAATTTTTCATTCAAGCATAATTTTTCAAAGAGCAAACGTTCTAAATATTTGTAATATCGTTTCTAGTTTTTCAAGGCACCAAAACCAAACGTTAAAGAGACATTATTAAGAGACAAAATCCGGTTTCTATCTTGAGAAAAGCGTAAACAAACTTTCGTTGTTTTGCGTCGTATAAAAAACTCGAATTTCATCTCTAAATTCAGAAAACAGATACTTCTGTTTGACCGCAAAGTAAAGCAGACGTCCAAATAAACTTGTGCTTTAATAGGCGACTGAATCGTTGTCGTGTGTCACTCGGGACAGCGATACGGTAGGGGGAATATCGCAAAAGCAGAGAGGGAGTCGAGAGAAAATTCATTCGATTAAATCAGACGGGGTGCGACGAACCCGTCATTTAAAATGTTCGGGCTTGGATTTCCTTGGCCCTCGCTAGATTGACCTACCACCGATTGAAATAGTTTTTCTAGACCAGAGAAAGCAATGGAAAAAGTTGAATTTTTTTTGGAATTTCGCGCATTTTGATGGCTTACCTTGGATTTTGCTTCTGAGTCAAGACACTAATTCTTGTTTTTGCGACATTTTTATTTCATTCATTAAAGTGCTGTATTAACTTTTCTTCTTAAAATACAACTTGAGCTTGGATGCCTCTTTTATACATTCGCTTCTTCGAGTAGCAACAGTCCCTGTAGCTCTCGAGATTGATGTTAATTGATTAATATAATAAATAAACTCTTTAATACACTCATCGCTGACTCATGCATTTCCCGATAAGATACTTTATTTTACTCCCTCCTTATTTTGTTATTGCTGTTTAGTGCAGTTCAAATGTATTTAAGAGATGAATGATAATGAATGAATGAATAACTATTGTTAAATGCGTTTTTTTTATAAATAATTTGATTTTATGCAGTACAATATGCATAAGTATGTTATTACACATTATCATAATATATGACAATTCTCCAGCGAAATCTGCCGATGGCATTGAGCTTTTTATTTAGTAAATATCTACCTATACGTCGTTTCGCCTGTCTGTCTTCCTCACCAAATTGACTCTAGTTCTATTTTTAAAAGCAAACTAATCTCTCGCCGCGAAAACAGGTGGGCTATGTAAGGTCAACCAACCCTTGGGGCTCGGAAACCAATCAATTTTTCTTACGCGCGGCTTTCGCTTTACTTTTGTCAGCGGAGAGGGAGAGGTACGGAAGGGGAGAGACGGAGAATAGTTCTGGCGTTGCGTGACAGTTTAAACGGCGGATTAACGTGCGGTCGCGCGATTGCGGAGGCGCTCGCTCGGCTGCTTCTCTCTGTACGTATGCACGCATGCGGACGTAATGCCAGTTCTGATAGCGGCGGATCCCGCTTTTGAAGAGTTTTCGCTGAAACTGCCATTTACGATGAAATTTTGAATTTAACCGGATAATCGGAAATTAGAAAATTGACGTTTGAAGTATAACTTTAATATAGTTATGTGACGAATAAAGCTTTGTCTGGCGTATTAAATATTTGTTTTGACGAGTAATAGTTAATCTGTCAATATCTGAAAAGTATATAGTAAAAAAAATCAACAGAAGGAGAAATAAATAGAAGGTGAAAATTTGAATGCTTGCTAATAGTCAGGCAACAATCTAATCGGCTCTTTGAAGTCTGCTGGGAAGTCGAAGCAAAATTGAAGATTCGACGTATCGGCAAGTCCCAAAGTGAAAAGAGCAAACGTTCGTTTGAACGCGCCCTGGTAAACGTGTACTTTTTTGCCCTCGGACTTTTTCTTGCGCTTTTATTTTCGAATCTCTCGATCTGGTTAATTAATCGCTTTACATATAAACAGGATGCGCGCGGGCTTGCTTTACACTCGTCCGGAGTAAATAATTGGGAATGTTTAAATTCCGGGGTATGTATGTTTTATGAATGAGGCTGGACTCGATTCGACGGAAAATCTGTAATTGTTGCCCGTATTTTATCTTGATTAATTGCTCAAAAATTTGTTCTTCCCTCTTCTGTTCGTGTTGTTTTTTGGATGCCGAATTCGATTAACGAGTAATTATTTGCTTAAGTTTTTTTGTTAAATTTTAATTCCAGTGCAGTCGTTCGAGAGAGAGAGAGAGAGAGAGAGAGAGATAAAGAGTGTAATTTTTTTATTTGATTATCAATTTATTCATTGGCTATCGATAAAACTTTGAACGGAATAAATTAAACAGAGGGGAATAAAAAATTAAGCTTCTTTAATGCTCTCAGGGGTTCTATTCAAGGCTTTTAAATTACAAATTGCCTGATTTGTCTCGTCGAATATTACGAAAATTAAAAAAAACAATGAGTTTTACGAGAGGAATCTTTAATTTCTTAAAACTAACGATCTCTCTCCTGTATAGTAAAATAACTTTGAATCCCGAAGTTTTCAACGAAATCAGTGAGTTTTGCTTCAATAAACTTTAAACTTCCTGGAAAAGCAATTTTCTGCAGTATTAAATAAAATAGTTGGCTAAATTAAAGGAATAGGAAAAGCGTTCCTTTTATCACCAAATAAAGTTTAAGATATACATTTATTAAAATAAAATGTATTATGGTTCACGATTTATGTGCAACTTCATAAAAGAAAAACTGAATATTTATTTCTTAAACATAAATTTTAAATTTTGAAACACAGATTTCAAATATAGATTTTGAAATACAGACTATATGATTTTATTTCAAATTAATACTCAATCAAGCTATTAGTCACATCTAACTCTGGACGATACTTACAGTAGCCCAAAGGACTGATTATTCCTCCCAAAAAATCTCCGTGAGAACAAACACATAAAATTCCTGCATAAGCTGTATACGTTACTTAATTTCTCAAAGGAGGCGCCCAATCATAATTCAGACGCAAACCGCGGCATAAAAAGGAAGGAAGCAGAAGCAGCCTCACCTTTCAGGATTAAATCACCGCTCATCATTATGGCATCATTCATATACTCAAGTTCTGAAAACCGGTTCTGCAAAAACTCAAGGTCCTCCTTTTCCTCCTCAAAAATGTAAACAAGGCTCGATGATCGAGTATCGTTTTCTTTAAAGAGAGGAGCTTCGATCGAGATAAGGAAACGAGATCGTGATTTATGGGTAGTTGATGGAAAAGCGTTTATGTAAATACGCCGGAGATTTGTCGAGTGCAAGTAATTTAACGGCGCTTTTAATTAGATTTTAATCTTGTTACATTGGTAATTAAGGCGACTGTCCGGTAAAAGTAAATTAATCACCGTTTTCGAAACTCTATCCGCGAGTTTCAATAAATAAAATTTAGCTGATATTTTTTTTTTAATTATAAACCAATCGATAACAATATTTACTTGAACACTTTTTTTATTTATTTTATGATTTTATTTTGGGTTTGTGTTGCCATATTTTGGTTATACTATATATTTCGAAAAAAGAGATAGATTTTATGTAATTCCTACGTCACGCAATACTTTATTTTACAATGTATCGTTTGAAAATAAAATTTTAATTCTTTTAAATATGTATTTTGGAAAATTGCATCAAAAAGTTGAGGGATATATAATATGCAAATTTATAAAACTACGCAAGGTTTGTTAGGATGTAAAAATATCAAAATTTATGAAGATTAAAGTTCCACTCTCGCCGTCCTTTACGTTTTGTCTGTGCTTAATCGCAAGAAATTCTGATTAATGCGGTTTAAAGAATTTAAATCTTATTCGCGTCCGTAAAGCAGATAAAAGTTTATTCCGATCTGCGGGGTATAGAGACAGGTTGTGTCGGGCTGCAGGGAAAAAAGTCGATTGGAACCTGTTGTTCTTCTTCGTTGTGCGCTGTAATTTATGCAAAAAGAAGCCTTTCGGAGAGACTCTCGCACGCTGCCGCCGCCGCTCAATTGTATAATTGTCGGGCGCGAAATAAAAAGCAAATTATAAATTTAGATTAAAAATTGGTGACCGCTTATTTATGCGAATTTTTTCATCCCGAATCGGGGAGTTATGTTAATTTCGCGAAATTATTTAAGTAGTTTCCTTTTTTGGAGAGAAGGGCGCTGAATATGCGATGGGATAAATCGCGGTTAACTTGTATGCAGCTTTTTAGCTCGACTTTATTCGATGCTTCTTTCAAAATGATAAACCACTTGAAAAATTAATATGTATTAATCAATTTCGCTTCTCAAAAAGTGCATTTATGTTAAGTAAGCCCTGCATTTATTTTAAATTTCGGTCGTCTTCAGTACTTACGAGCACTTGTGTGCTCATTAATTTTAAATATTTCATTTCCTATCTTAATTATTCTATTTTCTTAATTGCTTGTTTTTATATTATTGAAATTCAAGTTCGGATTTTTTTAATACGTCAACTTTCCCAGAATGCAAATCAAAGGTTATGCATTGGGAGTTCGCGCAGCGAGTAAAACGAAAATGCAAAAAAATTGTAAAATATAAGGCAAATATATATTAAAACCATAATACGAAATCGCGTTTAAAACTCTCGCATCGAGGCATCTCCGACAAATTGCATTTCACACGTCCAATTGTGCAGCGCGCAATCAATACTTTTTCCCCTATTCTTCGCTCGCGGGCTCTTACTCTCTCTCTCTCTCTCTCTCTCTCTCTCTCTCGCATTAAATCTCTCTTTTCATTCACGCGCGCCGAGGAAAGAAGGACAATCGACGGAAATCCGTCGAGACGTTTTTCTGACTCTCTCTCTCTCTCTCTCTTTGCACACACGCGGACATACGCGCATGTTTAACGACACCCTCGTTCAGTCTTTTTTCGCTTTATTTGCTCGTGGATTTCGCGTCGTCGCTGTTTTTATTTCATACGGCCAATTACAAGCGAGCGGCGGTGTTTGCGATTTTGATTATTCGTCCTCGTTGGGCTGGAGGAGAGGGGAGGACTGTAATTACGGTATACAAAATTAATAAAACTGTCGCTAAATATCTTTCGACTCGCGCTGGAAACGTAAACAGTAAAGACTGCTCATACTTTTTGCGTTTTTTCCCTTGGCCAAAAACGCACGGAAATTCTGTGTACTTTGGACTACTGTACGATTTATAGGGAGGCTTCAACTCGTTCTTTTTTGCGGCGGCGAATTTTGTTGGAACGTCAAGAGAGAAAACTGGATTTTGAAGTCGGGCTGGAATTTGTGTAAATTTCGTCGATTGCCTGAATATTGGGACTGAATGGAAGCGATAAATTCGACGAAAGGAATTCCTGGTTGCAGTCAAAGGTTTATGGTTTACCCTTTACACGAACCAGTTTATACCGTTATGATTTTCATTGAACTTTAAAGTTATGGCGCCCGCTAATTTTAGAAGCCTTTAATAAAAGTGAATTCTTTAGCGGATTTGGGGCTTATTGTATTTTGAGAATATTAATTTTCATAGGGACAACCTCCACTTGTTCATTTAATTTCGAATGTGTATTCTTAACGACCAAATGTTTGTTTATCGAAGTGTAAAAATTTAATTAATCTCAAATATTTTCCGATGCCAAAAAGTAAAGCGAACGCAGCTTTGTGCAAAGGCTCATTGTTTAAACAGGTAGGCGTTAAAGGGAATGAAATTTTCCTCGTGGGGATTTATTTAAAATTCATTTAAAATAAAATTGATTATACCAGGAAAGAAGAGCAAAAATCCTGAATATTTCGATCAGGATACTGAAGTTTAGCTAAATTAACTTTACAAATTGGTAATATATAAATTGACTAGAAAAGTTGATTCATATGATCAATTTATTTCATATTTTCATTCTATTCAATTCCTTTATTTAGAATTTCAATTTTTCTTTTGGTCGAGTGGTTGGATTTTTTGAGTATTTCATTTTCCGCGTATACATTTTTCAAAATTTCTGCAAGTTTTCCTTCTTGTTCTTTCGCGTAAAACTATGCTTTCTCATTTTTCTTATTATTGTGTTTTCCTTCCTTTCTATATTTACATTTACAAAAAATATACTTGAGTTCTGCAAAAAAATTACACATGAGTAACGTCTTTCTTTTGTTAAATTTTCTTTCTTTTCACTATGGAAAACAAACAAAAAATTTTAATAACAAAAAAATTTAAATTACATGACTATGTATTATATAATGCAAATGGGGTTGCTGTAAAATTAAAAACGCGATAACCGTATAAAATTTTTTTATTATTAAATTTTCATGTTTTAATTTCTTTTAATAAATTGAAATAAAATAATCCTTCTGCTGCTGCTTGCAATCCTTTTCCGAATAGTCATTTCTTTGCCGACAGATATTTATGACTGCAAAAAGTGGCGACCTAAATATAGATTACAATTACCGGACAAACGAAACGTAAAAAAGACAACAATAAGATCGCATGAATCATTCAAACGATTTGGATGTAAATAGGGGCGAGGACGGGGTACGGGCAGGGGGGGAGTATAACCCGCAATAATTTTCATAAATCCAAACACGCGCGTCGGCCGGGCCAATTTTGCGAATGAAAGTCGCGTGGCCGCAGTGCATCACAATTTTCCGCGCAAATTTGCATCGGCCGGAGCTCTCTTCCCCTCTCTCCTTTTCCTGTAGTGTCGCTCGTTTGTTTTGCGGTAATATCGGGGAGGTTATAACTGCAGCTACAATGGCCCGGCTAGCCCCATAATGGGGAAATTCGCGCGACGTAAAACCTTCGATGGCCGCGCGACGGCCATTCCGATTTCGCCGTTCCATTTGTCTTTTCCCATTTCGCGTCGACTCTCTTTCCGCTATGAACTTTTTTTCTCCGCGCGTCTAAATGCATTTAGGTCGCGCTTAAAGAACGACCGGATTATGCAGATTTGCCGCCGCGAGCGAGATTATGGCAATTATTGTGTACCGGAGTATTAGTGGAGTCTCCGCATAGTTTAAATTGTGTGACGTGAATTAAGTAGCTTAACGGTATTGACCGCCAGTGAAAAAAAAGAAATTAGCAATAATATTCGTAGAATTGGTTCTTTTTAATGAGAGTATTTTTATTGAACTCTGATTGGCTAAATGATGATGGGTTGGTGGAAAAAAATATTGGACTACGTTGATTCTCGGGCTTCCTTTCATTAACGGTATTTGTTACTAATGAGTCACGTATAAACTCTCGGTTCATATTTAAATTACTCATCGATTAATAACTGCCTACATTTCATAAAAAAGAATTGCTTCATTTATTCTCATTGCTTTTAATTAATAGTGGATTTTCAATTTCTAATTTATAGAATTTATTTGAATGCTATATAAATTAGACAGTTTAACCGATTATTTCAGTAGTTTTTGGTCAATTAAAGAGTGTCGTAAAAAATTGGTTCAAAAATTGCGAATGCTATTTTAAATAATCGTTTAAAACATGGGAATATTTTTTGTTTTTGATTCAATTTTAATTTGGAAGGTTTCATTTTCTTCCTTATTCAATTTCAGAGGGAGTTACCCAATGCAAAAACTGGCGTATTTTCAAAACCAGTAAAGTTATATTCACTTGTTTATAGATTTCTCGTCGAATCTTCGATAAATCTATGAAATTCGACGAGAAATCTATAAACAAGTGAATATAACTTTACCGGTTTTGAAAATACCCTAAATTTTTATGAATTGAGGTTTTGTGGTTTGGGGTTTATGGGTTTGGGTTTGTGGGTTAGGAGTTTACAGGTATGGGGTTTGTGAGTTTGGGAGTTTGTGGTTTGGGATTTATGGGTTTGGGGTTTGGGGGTTAGGAGTTTACAGGTATGGGGTTTGTGAGTTTGGGAGTTTGGGGTTTAGGGTTTGTGGGTTTGTGGGTTTGTGAGTTTGGGAGATTGTGAGAAGTTGGGGTTTAGGATTTGGGAAGTTGGGGTTTGGAGTTTCGGTTTAGGGTTAGTGAGTTTGGGGTATGGGGGTATAGGGTTTGTTAATGTGGGGTTTATGGGATTGGTGGGTTGTGTATTCAGACTTTGTTGGTTGGTGGTTTGCGGGTTCATGGGTTTTAAGTTTGAGGGTTTGTGGTTTATGCGCTTGGGGTTTATTGATTTAACGGTTTTTAAGTTCGAGATATCATTTATTAAGTATTGTAGGTCTTTAGTCTACTTATTTGAAATTTTTAAGTTAAGATCGCATGTATTTATATCGTAAGGTCCATACCTAACCTCAAAATTTTTATAAATAGAAAAACATTAATTCTGCAGTGAGAGGTTGTTCTGTAGAACCCCCTGAATATGTATAACAATTTTGGTTGAGACTTGGTCTGTCACAAGAATTTTGTCCATTTTCGCCTACCATATAATCCCATTTGGAAAAAAAATTTCATAAAATGTTATTTCAAAAGTAAATACAATATAATTCTATCTCAAATGAGCATTGCATACAATACTATTTCAACAGTGCGTGCAATATAAGGTAAAAGCCCCACTCATTGGACGCTTAAGGATGCTAATGAAAATGTAACGTTAAAAAAATGTATAAAATCTATTAAATATAAATAAAACTCTTCTTATTTGGAAGATTAAGATATTGTTTTATTAATTAAATATAAAAGAAATGCATTTTTTTAACGGAAAAGTTAAGAAAATAAGTATTTGAAGAAAATATTATGTACCACTAAGTGGACAAGCAAAAATACGTACGTCCCAGCATCCAAATTTTCATGTACCACTAACTGAGCGTGAAACAAAATGTTTGAAAAATTAAAAAAATGGATGATATAAAAATTTATATTTCCTTACAAGTGCTGTACAATGCTTAAGAATTAAAAATTAAAAATAAATAACATTTTAATATAATTTAATACAAAACTTTATATCCCATTATTAAAAACAAGATTAGGTTAGGAATAGTATATTACGACCCATGGCCAGAAAGTTGGATTTCCCGAGGCGAAGCCGAGGGCGTCATGAACGCACGCCAGGGCATACAACTTTCTGGCAATGGGTCGTATACTATTTTTCTTGATTCCCGCTCGAAAGTACGTTGCATGCATGTGTGGTTGATGCCCGCCCGACATTTGCAAAATCGAGGCGAAGCTGAGGGCATCAACCAATTGAAAGTCGTAAGTTTTGTTTGTTTCAAAAAGATAAGCAGGTGTTTTGATAAAATATTTTAAATTTTAACTCATATTATTGATTTACTCCAATCGCCAATAAAGAGAGCTGCGCTTTAGAAATTTTTTAGAAATTTGTTGTCTTGGAAAATACTACAGAATTAAATAACTAAAGAATAATAACATTAAAAAAAAAAATAATAATAATAACACTAAAGAATACACAAATTTATTTATGTACGAGAAAATAGATAATAACTTTATTTTGAATCTATGTCAATTATTTATATTAATTAAAACTTCAGAATTATTCATTTAAACATATATTAAAACTTTAACTTTTATTATAAAAATTAAGTTTTTTTAATTAAAAATATTTCCTAATACTCTAATACTGTTACCGAAAACGTCAAAAAAATGAAAAAAAAATGAAAATGTCAGGAGTGAATATTGAAAATCAATATATATTTTTTTTAACTTTTTAATTTTTATTTTGTTTTCGTCAACATTTCTTAAGACTTCTTTCTCGTCTGCGGAACCATCAGATGTGAATTCTTCCATTTTTGGTGGGGTTAAGTTTCTAAGGTTAAGAAGAGTTTATGTCATAAAACGCGAAAAAAAGTCGAACGAGCCACGAAATTTTCGCACCAATCAGAGCGCGAAGTTAGCTGAAACAAGCCGCAAAAGTCGCTCTTTCTGCCCTAAAATCGAACCGGGAAGCACGTACTTTCGGGCAGGAATCAAGAAAAAAATTTTAGATTAGAGTCCCGGTCAGTTATCGGACGAATATTCGTATTCACGTACCAATACATAAACACTAAAAATTTCAATAATAAAACAGTTTTAATGCAAAATTTTCTATTTTTAAATGATCATAAATATATTATTCATTATGTGAGCGCTTAAAGTGTGGACAAAAACTTTATATTATATAAATTATCACCTAAACAGATCGCCTCTTACCCTTCAGGACGTTCACAAGACAATTTAATTTCTTCGAATTTTCTTGAAATATGAAATATATGTCAATTTAAGTATACTTTGTAAGTGGTAAAAATTTCAACCCACCTTCCGATATTAAAATTTAAGAAATTCAATGTTAAACTTGAGCTTATTAATACGGAGTTCCTATGGTAAGCCTTTCTAGGCAGGATATTCTTACATATAGCAAAAGCAGTTTTCTTCGAATTTTCGTGAAAAACTGCTATATGATAATATGTAATATATAAAATAATATGCGACCATCTTTATACTAGCTTCCGTTACTAATTTTGAAGATATAGTTGTTCGAAACATAACTCCTATGTTATGTGTATATCTATATAGTGCGCCAGCACGTTTATTTTGAAACATTGTTTTAATACTGTTACTTTTAAAATAAAATTTTTTACCAATTTTTTCGTATTACATACTAATTATAGAAGGCAGCTATCATTACAAATTATTATCGTAATAAATTACAATTTTCAAAATTCCGATAAAGTTGACCACCGCTGCTGCGTGTGAACGTTCTTAAGGCTACGCTTAGCCAACCTGTGGAAATCTCATTCATTCGACTGCCCTGACAAACATTATTTTATATTTATTAAAAAAACAACTTAAGTACACATATTTGCACATGCAGAAACTTATTAATCAACAATTACAAATAGGTAAAAATAACTTATTTCTTCTATTTATATTGCATATAATAAAATTTAAAAGTGCGTGCAACATGATTTCATTTCAGAATTGAGTTTCATACAATGTTGTCTTAAAATCGCGTTTCATATAATGACATCATAAAAATGCGTTGCATATGATTGCGTCTCAGTAGAGCGTTTCATAAAATGATATTTTGATTGTACGTACAATAGAACTTTATCAGCAGAATTTTAAACGCTTCAATTGTTCTAGTAATTTATTGTTTGTTAATTATTTATACAATAAATGATTAACAATAATAATAAATAATTTGTTAAGCATCTACTTTAATAGAAAATAAAGTCCTCTAGTTTATTAAACTTAATGATCATCTTACCATTATAATATAGTATTATTATTTTGTTAATATCAGAAATAGTATTTTAACTACATAAACCAATGTAGAAAAACTTTGATTTCTTTTACACACGTATATATAACTACACATAATGACAGATATAAAAGAAATGAAAGTTATTCTACATTGGTTTATTTATGTTAAAATACGATACGATTTCTGATATTAACAAAATAATAATATATTATAAAGGTAAGATGATCATTAAGTTTCATAAATTCCATGCCAAAGACTAAAGGACTTTATTTTCTATCAAAGTAGATGTTTAACAAACTATTTATTATTGTTTTTAATCATTTATTGTATAAATTATTAACAAACAATAAATTGGTAGAACAATTGAAGCATTTAAAATACTGCTGTTGAAGTTCCATTGTACGTACAATCAAAATAGCATTTTATGAAACGCTCTACTGAGATACAATCATAGGCAACGCATTTTTATGATGCCATTATATGAAACGGGATTTTAACACAGCATTGTATAAAACTCAATTCTGAAATGGAATCATATTGTACGCACTTTTCAATTAGTATTATATTGCACGTACAGTTGAAATAGTATTGTATGCAATGCTCATTTGAGATAATCATATTGCATTCACTTTTGAAATAGATTGTATGAAGTTATGTTTTCACACGGGATTGTACGAATACGAGATGTCAATATTATTAAATTTTATCAATTTTCATTACTTACAAGGAGAGTGTACGACATTTGGGTAATGGATTTTCCAGTATCTTTGGGATATGCTTTCTAGTGTTATGAAGGAAGCCGCGTCCGTTCGGCCTAACGCTCGATTTTTCAAAAGTTATGTGCTCTTTTAGCAAAAATCTAAGAAAAATTGATTTTTGTTTAATCACGTATAACTTCTCAATTATTAACGGTACAGTATTTTAACTCCCCGCATTTGAAAGGTGAGATCAAATCCTATCGATTAAAAAAAAGACATC
>UCOM01003477.1:0-17635 GCA_900474385.1 Ormyrus pomaceus | reverse complement strand
TGCCTTCTGTCTCCCCCCCCCCCCCCTACACAATCACGTTTACACGTACACATATGCATCGCGTCTATATCAATGAAAATAAAACGGCCGGTATTATATAGGAAGAGGAGCGGCTCCGCGGGAGCTTTCTCCCGCTCGGATGTGGGATGCAGAGGAGAGGTGCTTGACCAGTCGCGATGCAAGGCTGAAAAGCGACGGAATGCGTAGGCCGCCTCGACGCGGAATGTCTTTGTTGGAAGCGGTATATAGACTTGGATGTTTAATTTAGCGGGGTTCGCGCGTTATATAAAGGACTTTCGTCGTTCCGTTGGCGTTTGGTGCCTGGGTAGTTTTTTGAATTCATTATTTAATTGATCGAGGCATTAACTTCGAGCCGCGCACATTTTTTTTGCGGATCGGCGCAAAATGCGAGTTTTTTTACTTTACTATCTAGATAAAAATTATGAAACATCCTAGAAACTGTTTTAGATGGCCTCAAGAAATGGTCTGCATAACTAGTAACGTAACCGAAAGTTACTGTACCAAGTTTTCCACAATAACAACTTTTACTAAAAAATTCTAACCATCTTAGTTCCTGTAGAAAGTTTTAGTAAAAGTATGATTACGGTTAAAGTTCACAAAATAACGCTGGATAATACGTTCATTTGCTTACGAAGCGTCTGGCTGGTTTAAACTATAACTACTTATACAATAAGTTTATAAGTACTCGCGCTTTCTTGTTACATTACAGCTGTTTTAGTGATATTTTCTTCGCTTTTCCTACTGACGATTAATTTTATTGTTTGCATAATTTGCAGAAATTTAACGTTGATTAAGACGTTAGTACCGCAATCCAAGCGAAAGATTCGAAATAAGAAACGACAAATATTAATGGCGGCAATAGTCACTAACCGAAGTGTTATTACTCTTCGATAATTGCATCTGTAATGCAATACTTTATGTAAATAAATCTCTCTTTTTCCGGTTCAATCGTGCACTCTTTAAAATTCCGAGCTCGTCGTTAACAAATAGGTCGACGTTCTCAGTCATTCGTTTAGTCGCAAGATCGTGCAGATAACCACCTGACGATCGTTATGACACTATTAATAGAAATGCACCACGTGAGGGTTGAGCTTCGAAGGTGGTTTGTTTAAATTGCTTAATAGCGAATGATGAAGTTGTACCGCAGCAATTGATATGCATTTTAATTGATTTTCCTTCGTTTACTCAAATGAATTGTATTGACATGGATTCGTGTCAAATTGGCTTAATTACCGTTAACTTTCTACCAGGTACATTTAATTATAAACTTATAGTTTTTCCAGTACATTGTCTTTCTTAATAGAAGCTGCTTTGATCTGTCGTAGGCTAATCATTCCGTTTGTGTTAAACACTCACTTTTCCTGCGCCCCGTTTACAAAATACAAGGCGCGAACAGCGGCGGGTTAAATAAAGCACACACGCCACTAAAATTTTGTCGGAAAACAGATGTTTCCTAACGCTCTGAAAAATAACGCGGTACTTGAAATTTTCGCACAGCCCGAAATAAATTCCCACAAACAGGCGAAATCAAAAGAGATATCGGGCGCAGCTCTCCGCGATCGAGAGGCTGAGAAGAGAGAGAGAAAGAAAAAAAAGAGCGAAGGAGAATCCTCCTCTCGAATATCCTTTGTTCCACCGGTGCCGATACATAAATTCCCCACTCCTCGTGCAGCAGGCTGTGCGCTGCGCTATGCGCCTCTCTCTCTCTCTCTCTCTCTCTCTCTCGAGAAAAGGACGCACAGCTGCCGTACGAACGAACGCGCCGCTAAGTTCACGGCCAGTCTGAGAGTCGGTTCTTATATAACGCGCCGGTCCCTCTTTCTTTCTCTCTCTCTCTCGGCTATTCCGAACGCAGAGTTCCCGGCCGCGAAGGGATTCTTGGGATGCACGCTCATGCTCTTTTGCACCGCCAGCGAGGCCAGAGGGAGACAAAGGCGAGACGCGGAATTTACGAGGCGTAAAGGCTTTCCGAGAGAGATAGAGATAGAGAGAGAGAGAGAGAGAGAGAGGCGAGCTTGGAAACTGGGAGCGAGAAAACGAGCCCTTGCAGGGTTAGTCTGCCGGGAATTAGCTCGCGGATTAGTCGTCCGGCTCGTTGAGTTGCTTGCCCTGTAAATTGAAGGAACCCATTATCACTTTGCTGTGAGGTGGGATGCTTTGTTTGAGGACTTAACAAGTTGTTGGCGTGGCTCGAAATACCTGTTTGCTTATTTTTAATTCGTCTGCTTTATAAATATTAATTCGGAGGCTCGAAAAAAGAACGAAATATTATTCTTATCTTTGATGAAATTAAAAATGAAAATGGTTCTTAAAATAGAGTGCTGCTAATTTACGTACAATAAAGCTGAAAGTTATGCGCGTAATTTTTAGGCGTTTGTTCTTTAACCTGAAAATACCTTCGCCTTTCGGAATTTGATTATCTCGTTCTAATAAGTCTTAATACTTTTGTTTTTACATTCAAAAGCATTTGAAGAAATATTTCTTCTTTAAGCGTTCGACAATTTTTTTTTTGATGATTCGATGAGTTCGCCAACCTAAAATAAAGAATATTAAAATACGATCATTATCTTTTTTCAAAATATTTTTTTCTTCTACGTAAAAATGTAATTATTTATTTTCATAAAAGCACAGATAATCGGCAAGTATCATATTCATTACGTAAAGAAAATATCTACCTGCAGTGCAAATAAAACTTGTTTTTAAAATTTCTACGTTGTACTATTTTTGTTGCTAAAAGAAATTTGAAGAATGAGTTATTTTCAAAACTTTACGATCTTTTTACAGAGTAATATAATATCAAAGCAAAACTGAAATACGAGATCTATATCAAATTTATACAATCCTCGACAATATTCCTCGAAAACAACGGAAGTTTTTAATAGCCTACGAAAAATCAAACAAGTCATGAATATCAGAAAATACTAAGTACTTAAAAAGTTTATTAATAAAGCCGTGGTTTCCCCGTCAGCAATTTTGCAGTAAACCGAAAACAACCGGACGGCTGATTTAACAAAGTGGAGCAAAGGAGTTGTGCGGAAAAATCCTTGACCAAGTAAAATTATGCATTTATACATGTATAATCGTTTAACGATTCTCATCGCGAAGGACATGCGCACATCATTGTTTTGTAGTTGCGACCTCTTTCTAAACGTCGTTGCTATTATCCACTTCGAAGAATAAGAGCTCCGAGCCAAAGGCAAATACAATAAAAAATGTAAAGCTCGCACTCGTCGAGCTTTTCGAAGTCCCGAGCGCGAACGAGCCGACCTTTTGCGATCGATTATTAAAAGGTTTTGCGACGAAAACCAGGGAAATGCGCTTTCGTTTGGAGGGAATACTATAGCTTGTCGAAAATTGTTTACCTTTTGAACGTGGCGGAACCTTGATTCGGAACTAAAAGTCGGTAGTATCTTAAGCTTCTCGCTTACATAACGTGTTTATGTAGGGAAATCTAAAAAATATTTTACATAATCGATCTTCTTATTGTTTTATACGTTAAAATTACAATATAGGAGATCTCGATTATATAATATGTAACAGCATTCAATTTTTAATCGCGTATCTTCATTGCAAAAAAGCGCCAAAAGAAGATGCAGAAATTACGTAAAATAAAGACAAACTAACGTCAGATTTATGAATAATAATTGAACCGAATTTAAACGATATCGTCTCTGTATCGACTTACAAATGTGACATTTTGAATTTGGCGCGGTTACGTAACCAAAAAAATTTTACGCTCACACTCCCGCGATACTGCAGTAAACCGTCTCAATTATTGCGATTGAATAACTAAATATTTGCCCGCAAGACTAGAACACATTGCAAAGATCGATTATGTCAGAGCCGCCCGATGACATCATTTAACTTATTACGCCTCGGTTCATTCTGCAAAGTTCTTGCGGTGAAATTTTCGTTACTAAACTGCGGAATGCCCCGGCCGCCGCTGCAGCTGATCTTACGAAAAACTCGCTTTCGTGCATTCTTGCAAAATTTAATCGCCCGATCCCGCAATCTCGCCTCTATCTACCGAGAGCGAGATGTTAACAACTCTTAATCGTACGTAACAGTGTCACTTTGCCTTCTCGGAATTAATCTTCATTCTTCTCAAAAACCGCGTCGACTCGCCGGACTCGAGTCGAATTTTATGCAACGCGAGAGTTCTCGAACGCTCGCAAACGCGCAGCTTGTAGAGCAACCAAAGTCCTTTCATCGGCGCTTACGGGGGGGGGAGGGAAAAAACGGCCCGTCTCAGCAAAAATCATCCGCGTTTCCAAATCGAGCGACGCGGCGGCGGCGGCGGCGGCGGCTTATCTGCGAACGAACAAAAAAAAAAGAGCGCGCCGCAATAACGCCCGGGTAATGCATCGGGTGCGCGCGCGCGCGAGCGATTACGTGTCATCGTTCCCGTTAGCGTCGTTACGAGATCGGCCGGCACGAAATTTCCCGCGCGGCGGCGGCGGCGGCGGCGCGCACGCACTGACGACATCGCTGATAGTTCGTAACGTTTTTTTAACGAGTCCTCGCCGCGCGTACACCTCGCCGACGCGCTTACGTAATTCCTGGCAGGGGGGAGAGCGGGAAAGCTCTCGGAGGATTTTCCGGAGGAACACGCGGGCACAGCCGCGCGAACGGAGGAAGAGAGGCCAAAGATCGAATTCTGCGGCTTACGTAAGCGATTTTTGGGGGAAACTGCATCGCCGGCCGGGCGCGGGGAGGGGTTACGTAATTGCGATGCTCCCGCGACGAGTGAACTTGTTTGCTCGAGACGCTGAAAAAAAAAAAAGAAGGCAGTTTTATATATCCGTCGCAGCGGGCCGTTACGTAATGACCATAATTTCCTTATGATAAAGTAAACAGCGCCTCTCCGCGGCGAAGGTTCTCTTTAAATAAGGATAATTCAATAAAAGAGTATAATTAGCGAGAACGCGAGAGAGAGAGGGAGAGAGATTCGTGCGCGAAAATTTACATAACGGCGCACGCGCGCGCGCTCCTCACGCACCGAGCACCGAAAATGCATCGGGAGCACAAAGAGTCGAAGGTGGCGTCGTCGCAGCTCTCTCGCGCGCGGGCGCTATAGAAACCCCGAAAATTTGACTTGATAAATAGGACGCGCGGTGTTTATATAAACACAGTCGGGCGCGCGCGCGCGCGCTCCGGGGCCGTTACGTAAAGCCGGGGGCCGAAAGTCAAAAATAAAAATCTCCCACGGAATCGGGAAAAACGGCGAGCCGTTAATCTCGTTAGGGCAGCGGCGGCCGCGGAGGAGGAGGAGCGCGAGCGGAGAGCTTTCGTGATGCAACTGTACACACAACCGAGAGCGAAGAGAGAGAGAGAGAGAGAGAGGCGTGGACAGTAGTCCGCGCGTTAGCTCTTAAACGTGCGCGCGCTCCAAGATTAGATAAATACACTCTAGCAATGTCTGTTACGTTTACGTACGACTTGGCTCAAATTGCACTTACATAAACGGACTCGCGCGCGCGACAATCGGTGTCGCGGGTCTCCTCTGTTTCTCCCTCTTTCTCTGAGCCGACGACGCCGCCGCCGCTGCTTCTGGTTAGCTCGAATCGGCGTTGTATTGCCCGCCGGCTAACGAGCGGAACGCCCGAACTTGCGAGAGGGATTTTTAGGGGGGAAACGTACGTCGCGGGTCGACGGAGGAATGGCAAGGAGGCTGAGGAGACCGAGAGATTTATCGTAATTAAATGTGTGTCGCGCGGGATTTATGACCTATTCTCGGATACGGGACTCCAGGTGTAATCGCGGCGTTACTTAAACACGAGGTGCGTTACGATGAGCTAATACTGGACTTAATTTAATATGCAGGCCAATTTTATTTACAATCCTTAAGTGTTACGTCGATCTCTTAACAGTCGAGGCTATTACCTAATCACCGAAGAGCATACAATCTTGGTTGCTATCATTCGCTCTTCCTAAGCCCAATTACGCAGAGTTATACACTTGAAAACAAATATCCTCCATTTTTCACCACCGACTCTTCGCGCTCGCCGACTATTTAGAAGAGAAAATCGAACGAAGCCCATCATTGTTCGCTGCGGAACCTCGACGAAAAAAAAATAATCGAATCGCCAAGCCCTTACGTAAGCTTGTACGTTCAGCGGTCTCCCAATTAGCGATCCTCCTAATTGCCGTGCAGCCTCGTGGCGTCCGCCGGCCGTTGCGCAAAGGAGCCTCTCTCTCTCTCGGGCCGCGGCCCTCTAAAAAGCAAGGGAACGCGCTCGAAATTGCGCGTGTGCCCGCACACACCCCGGCAGCTGATTGCCCGCGCGGCCGGGAGCAGCGTGATTGCCCAGAGAGAGAGAGAGAGGGAGAGCCAATCGCCGCGAGGGCGAGGAAGCGAACGTACGGTCAATTTAGAGAAGAGGCTACGACGTCTGCTCTTCTTATTTGCGGCTTCTTGCGCGGCCGCCTTTAATTCGGCTTGCGCAACGAGCTTTTATTATTTTATCGCTCCCGGGGCCCATTGTCAACTGCGATTAGCGAGAATTCGGCGGGGTTTCGACGTGCCTGGTTTTCTTTGAGTCGCTGCTCTGTAGGCGATCGCTGGGAATTCGGAACTGGCGGCGTATTTTGCTGGAAAAAAAGAATAGGGAGCGAGGCCGAGTCGTGCTTGGACACTCGAATGGTGCATCAATCCTGATGGAATCGAGCGGAAAGACGTAAAATATCGTGCGTAATATGTAAATTAATAAAAATTAAAATGGGACTTTACGCGGTGACGAAGCTTGACATTCAGATCACAATAACAAATAAAAAAATTTCATTCTTCATATCCGTCGCACCAAAACAAGGAACTTGAATTTTACGTAACTAATAATTCTCCGTAAATAGACTCTCATCATCCTTAGTATAAGTCTCGGGCTCAAAAATTGCATTTTATCGTTATTTCCAGCCTCCTCATTATTCACCATCGACTCCTACCATAGAATTCCTACCAGACACCCATTATTCAGCTCTGACAACAAAAAACGAAGCCCGCGACGCGAGATTTGTCGCGAGCCTACGGAATAAATGACACATCTGCCGTTGCGGTCAGGTTTGAAAAAAAAAAAGCATCGCCTTATTCGGCACTCCTCGCGCCACACGGAGCGCACGGAGAAACAAGGTCGAAATCGCGACGACGCGCAGCTGCGCGATCACGCTCGAAAGCGCACCTGCGCGCCGCGCGCCGCGAGTTCACCTGCCGAGCTCCCTCTTTTTTTCTCTCTCTCTCTCTCTCTCCCCGGCCGCCAGATTTCTCGACGCGCACTTTTAACTCGGATTTTTCAAGGGAGAAGCCGTTGAATTTTCTCGGAAAAATCAGATTGCACCGAGATGATAATTTATGGTTACGAAGCTCTTCAAGGAGCTTTTCACTCGCCATTAGTTATGAACAGTTGAACCTGCAATTTATAAATACCAGTTGAAAGAATGAGTTCATTGTTCGATTGCGAACATCCATAGATCAATTATTATAGTTTTGACTATGAATCGTAGCAGCGGATGATACAATAAAGCGATATACGCGGACACTTACATAATCGAGCGTCAAACGTCGAAACCCACTACAGATCTCCACGAAATTCGCAGATTCTTATCCAATAAAGATCGCCTCTCCGCGCCTTCGGCTTACGTAATCGGCATCGCCCGGATATTCGGCGGTCGAAAAGACGGCGGAGTTGTTTTCATAGGCGAGATTTATAATTAGCCCGGCGGGATGCAGCCGTCAAACTGGCTGTATCCCTCCGAAAAGAAGCTGGAAAAACATATTGCGCCGTCCCTTCTTTTTTTTTTACTCGCGTGTCGGAAGTCACTCCGGGGCGGAATGAAAATTCAAATTAAACTTTTAATAGAGCGATCGAAATCAATCAGCGTCCGGATGCGTATATATAGATACGCTCGCCGGGCGGATTCTAATTAATTATGCGACATTATCGCGCGATGGAAAAAGGCGAGAGAGGACGCGGGGAAACAAAGAAAGAAGGAGGCCGCGCGCGAGCGATAGAAATGCCGGAGCGAGGAAAGCGATAAGACTCTCGCGCGCTCGTCCAACAAAGGAACAAGTTTATAAGCGGACGGTGTAGCTTTTGATTCGCCGTGAGTTTATCGGAGCATCGAAAAGGTGACACATCGACCGGATTACTTGCGCGTGTATACGGAGGGCTTACGTAAACGCGCAGTGCTCGCGCGGCTTTTGTCGCCTTTTATTTCTCGCGTTCGGGCTCTTTCTTTCCTTCTCTCTCTCTTTCTTTCTTTCTTCTCTTCGATCCCTGGCTTCTTATCGGTGTCGATAAACGCTCGCGTGTTATTGCCGCCCCGTATATACAAACGGATTGTTACGCGCGCGCGGCTTTGGAAAAAAAAAAGAACGAATTTTTTATCGATCGTTTCCACGTTTTCATGTAGGTCGCCGGAGTTTAGAGACTAGGAAATTTATTTTATTTTCTGGAAGTGTAAAATCGAGAAAAGTGCTGTAAAGTCTTTCCGTGTTTAAAATTTACAATTTCAAAGGAAAAAGCTGGTTAAGTTTGCAATTTTTTCGAACGAAAGAAAGTAAATATTTAAATTTCATCAAATCGGGAACATGATAAATCTTACTTTTTAGCTGACTTTCCAGTTTGATAGATGCACGTTTTAAGAAAGCTCTCAAAACATCAATCACATTAAAAAACACAAGGGTTCCCACTCCATCTCGGATAAGGAGCCTGAGACAAGATGAATTAGCTAAGGTTAAGCTATTTCGAGCATTTTCGTACATCTGAAATTCGATACAAAACAAATCGAGCGCGCAAAACAACATCCTCCATCTCCACCGCAAACCAGTTAAAAAAGCTTTCAAAACGAAACGGTGCTTTACAATCGACGCCCGCAAAACATTATCGCAAAAGCCCGCGAGCCATAATCATGAATAATTCAGCCTGACCCGCGGCGTGTTTCCCTTTAAAATTTCAAAGAGCCCCCCCTCTCCCTCTCTCTCTCCCTCGAAACGCATTCCGCTCTCGCGGGTTCGACGTACCGGATGGAAGACTGCCAAATTCGGAAGAGGATCGCGGCAGAATTCGCTCCTATACGACAATGTGCCACGACGTGCCTCGCGGATTCTCGAACAGGAGGATCAAGGACGCGCGCGGAGTTCGAGCGATTCGCAAAAAGAACGATCCGAGAGAGAGAGAGAGAAAGACGGAGACGTGTCAAGGCCGCCGCGGATGGGGAGTAAGGCAAGGGAGAGGGAGGCCAAGGAGAGTGAGGAAGAGAGAAAGAAAGAGAGAGAGGAAAAACTCACGGAGTGTAAAAGTAGTACGCAAGTATTCGCCGCCTGTCCCGGCTGCTAATTTCGTTACCGAGAATGGAAGGTTTAACGTAGCCCGGGTTTGCATTGATTTGTTGCTGGAACTTTCAGTTGTTTAGAAATGCTTTTCGAGAGCGAAAAATCTCTCGCTTGTATTTAAAAATACTACAGGGAAAAAATTAGAATTTCGTTATAAACAAAAGTATTTATACAACTTTCCGGCTATTTTTGGATGCTTTCATAAAAAATAGCTCGATTCCCGAGCGAAAATATCGTCGCGCACATTTCTAACAGAAGCAGACTTGTAATTCTATATAATACACGTTCAACAATAGCCGCCTCCAGCGGCCGCATTAAAAATGATTAATCCCTTACAAACAGCGAAAAAGCTAAAACTCTTCGCACCCACTTTAATCAAAGTAATGACTCGCCATTATAAAGAACAAGCATCGCATTTAACGTCCGTCCTCAAAAAATTTGAAAGGCCCGAGCCTCTATATAATCCTTACCTCAAAAAGTCGTCCGTAAAGCGACCCTGAATCCGAAGCTGTAGGGCCGCTTCTCCGAGTCTTATATCTTTCGTTCGCCCTTTCAGCCTCGTTCCTCTTTCTCCCGTCTGTTCGCCTCGTTTGACCCAATGGCGAGAGGCGCTTTGACTTTTTCGCCGCCGTTCCCTCCCCGTCTCGAAATAACGAGGCGAATTAACCCGAGCGGCCCGGGATTATTTTTGGACTTGCACTTGCCCGCCATGTGCAAAGGCGGAGAGAAAAATTTCGGAGACGGTTTTTCGAGAAAGCTGCCTCGAGAGTTTTGGGAACAATTTTTCTCGCGGATAGGAAGCGCAATCGTTGTCTCTTTATTTTGTCTACGAATCCAATCTATCCCGAAACAAATAAACCGGTCCAAGAAAAATATCCCCTCGGCTTTGTCTCATTATATTGTTTAATCGAAATTCCTGAGATCGTACGACTCTCGAGGGGGACATAAACCATCTCTAATCCCGCTCATCTCTCCCATTCTTCTTTCTCTCTCTGTTTTTCTTGTTTTTCGCCGATGGCTCGGCAAGCGCCGGCTTGGCGACGTCGTGAAAAATTGCCGGCCGTTCCGACGTCGCGTGTCAATGAACGGCTGAATTTTCGGGCTAATTGCTCGCGCTGATGAGAAAGACCGCGACGTCACCCCGCGGCGATGCACCGTTAGCCTCGCCGAATTCGAAATGCCAATTTTCTCTGTGACTCGTCATTATCTAGGCTGCCGAGCGTTTAGCGATTTCTTTGTTTTGCATCCCACAGTTTCGTCAGATTTCGGTGCCGCGCGTTCTTGATTTGTCATTGAAAAATTGGCCGCAAAAAGAAGGCTCGACGATATCGGGGCTTTAAGAAGGTTGCAAAACGATTGCGTAACCCTTGAAATTCAAGTCACACGTCGCGGATATAGAAGCCGAATCTCGCGTCTCGAGGATCTCGAATTTAAAATTCCCGAGGGCCTGAAAACGGTACACCAGAATACACTACAAGTATATATACGAAAATACTTTTACAGCGCGACGCGTCACGTACCGCTGTGCCCTCTCCCCATATAACCGAATCGGTCTTGCTCCGCTCGTAAAACTTCCACCGACGCCAATGAAAAATCCGGCGCTTGTAAGCTCGAATCGTTAAACGCGCGCCGCCCTCGTTATTTCTGTCGTTCGAAATTGGGTGAGAACTACGAGTTGATTCTGTGAGTTCCGACTCGACGACAGAATTATTCGGGTGTATTTGTCCGACGCGACACGAGTTCGAACAATATCGTAAATAATTCTACTCATCGACGAGTTATGCTTTGCGTAATTAAGTCATGCTCCTTGGCGTTCGCGACGTTGTCCACCTGTTGGCGCGGACAGGTGGAGTATTTCTTTTGCGCGCTGCTCTCCTGGCTGTTATAAAAAAAAGTATTCACCAATCTGTATGCTAATGTAAATGGGACTTTTAGAACGTTGAAAAGAATTCTTTACGCTCAACGTAAACATCTGCAGAAAAATTGCCGCCAGAGATTGATAGCTATCTGAAAATTATATAATCTAGTACAGTTTTAGAGCTGCCCCGAGCGGAGGCCACGTGGTCTTATCTTATTATAGATGGGGTACAGGCAAAATCCAGATAAGAGTGAACACTTAACCAAAAATAACATTTGCGTGAACACACTCGTGAATCACGCCGCTCCAAACTCTGTCATAAAGCCTTGAAAAAATTCAGTGTCTTTATATTGACGAGTAAATTTTTAAGCAATCAGACCCTGAATTCTCGAAACCTCAATACCGCCGGAGAGATAAATCACAGTGCAAAGTAAATCGAATCTGCTTTTTAATATACACCGAAAAGTCGATACGGGTTCAACAGTTGGCAGTGCATACGTACTCCAACTGTCGTTTCTCCCACAAATCTTCGGTCCCAAATATTTGCTCGACAAAAACCGTATTTAAACAATAAATTTCGCAATTTCCCCGGAATAAATCAAAAAAACATTTGCCCCGCAATTCTAAAAGCCGCGCATCGGCACGAAAATTTCCTCGGAAATTACAATATCGGCACCTGCGCCCGCCGCTCTCCCCCGAATTTTCCAGCGAGACGTCGTCGTCTCCGCTCGCACGTAAGTACGCGTGCGCGGCACCCACTCTCCTCCGCGCGCGGATCGGCGGGGGCACGTTTCGGTTACATAATTACCGCACGAAATTAATCCGCCTTGCGCTCGCGATTCGTGTCAAGGCGAGAAAGCCTCGACTCTCCACGATTTTCCCCGTGCGCAGCTCTCTTTGCTCGCACGTATACAAGCTCGAGTCTCTCGAGACAATGAAGAAAACAGCCGCGGCGATGCCCTTCCTATTATCTTGCACGAGAGTTGAGCGCGATCGCGGCTGAGATTCGCGCGAGAGGAGAAGCTTGCGAGAGCGATGTTTGTTTTTATATTAATTAGTCGCTTTTCTTTTAGATAGGACGCGTTTTTCGCAAGCGTTCTTTCGGAAATTCAGTGAAACAACGCGATAGTGTGCTGCATGTGCAATCTTTTGTACTGCGAAGGCTCGAGTTTTGCCAGATAAGTTTTTGCTTGATGATAGGTTGGGAAAGGACGGGATAAACAAAAACGCGTGCGTAAGCGACGGGGAAAATTAATTTAAATTGGATACAATAACGATATCGGACTGTAAATTATATTAAACTTTATAAAAAGAGCAGGATGTGACGCGGCTCCGATATATTGCTAAAGTTTTCAGGAAATGCTTTTAAAATTCGTTGAAAAGTTTGAGAGAAAAAAAAGGACACGATTTTAATCAATATTATTGAAAAACAAGTTTCACATGCGCAACTTCAAAAACTTACGTAATTGTATTACGCCGTCGAATTTTGTTTTCCTGGATATTTAATGTAATTCAAAATTTTATTCCAAAGCAGCTTACATAATATTATTTAACTTTTGCATTTTTCCAAATAAAAGTGTAGATACGAATTTACCGAAGTAACTTCGCAGCCTAGGAAAGTCAATATTGACGCTTCTAATCGTCTGTATTTAAAAGCGAATAATTCCAACTACAATCCGATTCTCCCACGCGCAGCTCGAAATAAAAGACACCACACGTGCAAATTAAGGGAGCCCCGAAAATTCGGATCCCCTCCAACCACACTGTATATAAAACGCCCAAGAAAATGGGCCGATAAATAATTGATGATTTGGTTTATGAATATTTATTGGCGAATTGGCGCTGTTTCTCTCGCCGGGCGAGAGAGCGATTAGCCTTTTACAAAGGCCCCGACTCGCCGGCTGCTCTCGTTACGTAAGCCATCTCCCGGCTTACGGGCAAACGAGCAAGCGCCAATTGCGAATTGTGCGTCCATGTAAGGTCTAAGGCGTCGCTTATATATATGCGCGACGAAGCTCGAGACTCGACCGCTATAGATCCTATTTTCGTCGGATTACGTCGCCCGCCGCACACACACAGACGGCTGGGGGGGATTCCCACAGTTTCGATCGATTAATTTCTGAAATTTATATGGACAAGCGCGGAGAAGCTCTCGGAGCGGGAGGAGAATCGATGATTCGTCTCTTTTTCCGATGAAGCATTTCGCGGCGATCATCCAGCTTCCATTGTTGGCTGACTTTTGCAACTCTGCATTGTTTTCGAGGAATTTTTTTAGATCTGGATCTGAACGTTAGGGACTTGGTGTTTCGTAAGGGATTATATTAAAGCGCAGTGGAAAAGATTCGTAAAAATTTATGTCCTTTAACGAAGAACTTTTATTGATTCCGCGATTTTAGATGAACTTTGCGGTAGACATTGGGAAATTGGGGTAAGACGTAAGATTCTGTAATTTTATTGTCAGAACTGGTCGAATTGAATTAATGACAAGGGGATCTATTATATGATGTAACTGCAACATAATAAAATGTGTTGTAATGGAGAGTTATAACCAGAAGCATTGGTTAAATTTATTATGTAGTGCCAGAGGATTAGTCGACGTAATAATTTTGATTTAATTATACAATTCGATCGTTTTGAGATTTTCATCCGCTTAGAGTAATTTTAGGGTAGAACGTAACCATAAGATAATTTAACAGCGGAAGCAGCAGATGTAACGAAAATTTAAATTTATATATTTTAAGTCTATATAAAGACGCCTGCATCATATTTATATCTAATTGTGATTTTCTGTTTTATGTTGTAGGTAAGTTCCAGTACTTACTACATTAAGTTCCGACCAGCTTTATCGTAAGAAATTCATTTTATGCTATAACTATGAAAAACAGCAGCTACGCAAATAGATCCTTATTATTTTTTAAACTAATATTACACGAGGCTTAGCTTTGCCAATTCTATCATTCAATAAAGCCTGATTCACTAAAGTATCCCAATGTCAAATGTATCAATTCCTACGACAGGATTTCCGCTTATGTCTTGCAATACCAACAAACAGGTCACGGGATAAACCCGTCGGTACCTCTTGATATTATTCATTACTGGATTAAATGATTGCTAAAACATTACTTCTCCGAGCTACTACTAACGTGTAAATTCCGCGCTGTAACACGAATTTAGTTTCAAACTTGATTTACATGCGAATCACTGATTACATAAGATAAACGGAATAAGAAAAAAAAGCTAAATGAAGCGTGACGCCCACTGAAAAAAAAGACACATATCAAATCCAGCCAGAAAAAAAATCGACGCGCCGTACATTTTCGAGAGCGCGGCGAAAAACCCTGACACGAAACACGCGACTCGACCGGCTAAAAAGATCCAGCGGCGCGCGGAAGCCTCTCTCCAGCCAGTTCCAAAATTAACTCCTTCCCATTTTATTTAAGCCGAGCGCGGAATCAATTCCCGCGTTCGGCGCGTATAATACTGCCCCCGGGTGAAATTGGTCAGGCCACTGGTTGTCGCTCCTTACGTAATGCGGACGTCTCCGCTTTATTAGTCGCGTAGCGACTCTCGCGCTCCTTGCTTAATGTTATATTCGTCAATGTGATTCACTGTTTGATCTGCGATGAAGGCGGCTCTTTGAGGATCGGAAGTGCGCGAGCGAGTTTTGCCGCGTATACACGCCGCAACGTCCTTCGTTCAGCTGGACTCTGCCGGCTTGATAAGAGATGAATCACGGACGGTTGTTTTGGCGCGGGATGTTTTTCTGCGCGCTTAGCCGCGCTTTAACGCGTAGGGAATCGTGACCGAGGAGAGGCCGTTTTGCGGTGTTGCTTTTCAGATAACTTTGTTGAGCCTACTTTGCCAAGCAAGTGGCGTATTGATTGTCGAGCGAAAATGTTTTTCGATAAAAGATTACTTTGGATACGCGATCGTATTTTTAGATGGGAGAATATACAGCCGATTATGTAACGGGGGAGATATGAAGTGCCGAGAGATATTTGACGGAAATTTGATCCTTTATACTTGAGCAGCACGGAATATCGTTGTACTCAGACCTCTGTTAATCCTCTCCTCGCATTATAAATTCATCGAAATAATGGATTTCGTTAGTTAATAATTCTGGGATTTATTAAGTTTCCAGAATTGCCGGTTGCAAAATAAATATCTACAAAATGTAAAATATTCGCGAAATTAAAATTTTTGTCTTTCGACACAATGTTCTACCGCGAAAAGGGTTACCCAACAAATTCTCAAAGCCTAATCCATTAATCCACGATTAGTTTCAACGGCAGCTCGGCGCGCTGCTTTTGGCGGAGCAACTAAATCTCGCAATTTTTCGAGAGCGAGCCGTTTCCAGAAGGAAAAGAAGAAGAAAAAAAAAGGCTCCGCGATTTTTCTCGCGCGAAATCCCGGCGTGTTTCCTCACGCGAGATTGAGAACCGCCGAGATGAAAGGACTCTGCGAGCCTCGGCGTTGCCTAATTCGTAATTGCACGGAGGGGAATTGCTTAATTCCATTGCCTCACTTAGTACCTCGCTTTTTTTTCTCTCTCTCTCTCTCTCTCCCTCTTTTCGGTCGGTCTTACATGTAAGCGGTCACCGAGGAAAGGCTGAAAAAACTGCGCGAGACTAGACGGCTGGATTTAGCAAATAAAACTGGATCGAGCAGTGATATTTTATTTCTGTCGACTCTTGGATTCCTTTATTTTCGCGGCGGCGAACGTAATTTCATCGGAAAACGTACAGTAAAGTCGAGCTTAATTAAATTCTTACCAGCTCTCCTGTTTTGATTATTCTTTATCGTCGGAGCTTAATTCGTGAAATTAGCGAACTGTATGCTTTTAGCCGCACTATCAGCGGACCATTACTTTATACCGATAAGGTCGGAGCTTCGTTATCGAACTAGAAGCCAGATCAATACCGGGGTAATACCAATAAATTTTCAAAACATCGAAACCAAGCTCGCTCGAGTGCATTATTTTTTATTTTTTATTTTTTTTTTCGTTTTCCTCGGTCGAGCGAAATTTTCGGGTCGGTAAAAATGATCGACGTCCGCACGTGACCGCGTAATCGAACGAGAAGCGGATGGTATCGGCAGCGATGGGTGCTCGAGGCGAATTATCTTTATCGATGACGCGCGAGCCGAGCAATTAATGAAAATAATATAAAAATAGTCGGATATCGCTGCGGGATGTTATTGATTTGACTATTGTAAATTGGTTTATCGCCTTTACATTGTTCGGCCGTATCAACAAACCGCGTTCCGTGTCATTATGTAATTTGTTTATCTTTCCGCGACTCGAGTCTAAACCGTTTAAACTCGCACGAATTAGGAATCGCACTATTAACGCGCTCGTCGCGAAATTAAAACGATTGCACAATCGGAGACATTTATATATACTTATCACCGGCATTAGCTCGAGAAAAAAAAAGACTGAGAGCAGAGAGTAGTGGGCGTCGACGCTCGACGTCGCGATTATCGAGGGGAAAAAGTGCGCTCGACAGATCGAGAATCCAGAGTCGCGCACACGACGCTTTACGTAATCGATAAGGCTCTCTCTCTCTCCCTCTTTGCGACGGCGGCGGCGGTTCTTTCTTTCTTTTTTTACGTATTTCATTGTGTCGCGCGGCCGATTCGCGAGCGAGATAAGACGTACGGGAGGCTTCTTCGGAGATCGGATCTCGAGATTTCGGTATTGTAAGCGCTTACTCATTTCTGTTTATGTAAGCAAGCCTTATTTTGGCAGAACTTGCACGCGGTCGTATTCCGATGGTAGGGGACATTTTTTTCAGGCGGCCAATCTTCTTTCTAAGCCGCCGAGCGTCTCATAAGCGAAGATTTCGGTGGGTTACGTAACGAAAGAGTCAAGCCCGTTGGAATTCTTTCGATGGTGAGTCAGTCATTATTAAAACCCCCCCTCGCCGCCTTATTAAACACTCGAGGGCTGCGCTTCAATCTCCGGCAGCTCCGAAAATAGCCCCGCGGTTTATTAACTTTCCGCCTAACGGAGGAAAAACCTAAATAGCGTCGGGCGCGCGAGAGAGAGAGAGCTTCCGAGAAAGCAAATAACGCGCCCATTATGCGTCGCAATTTGCCCCGGCGGTAAAGCTCCCTCGCTCGTCGCGCACATCAAAGTTATAAGGCAAGACGGCGTGGACGCGCTCTCCGGCCCGCTGGTATAAAAAAGAAGTCGGATCCGCGGCGCGCAAGTGTGTGTAGGAGTGTGTGTCGCAGCGGCGGCGGCGGCGGCGGCAGCAGCAGCTTGGCTTCGCGTATTTCATTCATGCGTCGCGCGCGGCTCGCTCACTCGTCGGCCTGGCCTACTTTTCAGCGCGCGCGCTCTCGCGAAATCGGAGCAGCTGGAAGGTTGCGGACCAGACTCTCGGCGCTCGTGCCGAGCGAGTGCACGTAGCCCCCCCCCCCCCCCCCCC
>UCOM01003476.1:0-17657 GCA_900474385.1 Ormyrus pomaceus | reverse complement strand
GGCCAATAAAACTAGCTTGGAAATGCTGGAAAACTAGCGGAAAAATAGCAATTGGAGACTTCATTCCATTTTTAATGCCTGAAAAACATTGGAAAAAGCGTTACATTAATGGGCGAAAAATCGACACATTTTTACTCCTTTTCTGGCCGATAACTACTCTGGTCATTAACTACTTCAAAAATGTTTTCAGTCTCTACTAGGGAATGTATTTCTCTACATTACAAAGTAAAATATATTTTTGTATAAAACAGCTTTCAGAACAAGCAGCTTTTCTTACATTTCGTTGAAACTATCGTCAACTTTACTTTTTTAAACTTACTGGAGTGACATATTGTATTTATAGAAAGTAAACTAAACTCTATTGACGTTTTGGAAATATAATTCAAATAAAAGTTTTATATCAAAATTTAATACAAACTTTTATCCAAAATATGTTAACTTGTTCTAAAATCTAAAATTTAAACATCTAATAAATAACAAATTTCAGATTAATCGAAAGTTAATTGATAATTTGATCTACTAGCTGTTCAGTAACGCGTGATTGATATCATGGCGTGTGAATTAGAACGGCTGTTCAGACTAGCGATCACACAACTTCTCAAATATTTGCTTTGCGTGGTGCAGAGGGATACATGCTTCGTGCAATTGCAGTAAATCAAAATTAAATGTAACTACGATCTGCGTTGTTTGATCACTCCAAATTAATAAACAATTTTAACCAATTACTGAAAGCAAGCTTTTTTATTGTGGGCAATGACGCTATACAAACGTAAATTGACAGGATAATTGAAAACACTTAATAAGCATTATTACTTGCTCTGTAAAGGAAAATAATTAGACTAGATTAGTCTTAAACGTTCATAAATGCTGCTTTGTCAAAATCAAAATTGAAATATTAAATAACGAATCATTGAAACAGTATGAAAGTATGATCATTTTTTTTTCTACGTGGAAAGATCAATAAGAAATTTTCCACCTATCCGCCTTTATTTTAGAAAGATAATAACGCACAAAATATAAGCTTTTCCTACTCATTCAGAATTAAAAAAAAAATACGAGCAGATCCGAGTGACCCAAAGCCTGCAAAAGCCACAACGAGAAGCTTCTAAAAAGCATCGAAAAAGCTCTGAAAACAGTGCTGCTGTTTACCCCGCACATAATCCCTTCGTCGATCCCGACGTCAGCTTGATGGAATACATTATCATTAAAACCGAGCACCGACAGGGAAGCAGAAAAGAAAAGTTCTAAAAACCGGGCGTTACTACCTGTGCGCTCCGCGAGGGTGGTCGCGGAGTCGGGGAAGCGGACGTTCTTGCGGGCCGCAGTCCGCTCGCTCGTGGGACTGCGTTTCGCGAGGTTGAGTTGTTGAGTCGTCGCAGCCGTGGGGCTCTGCGTCGGCGTGGCTGTGGCTGTGGCTTGCGTTTCGTTGTTCGTTGCGATTCGCCGGTTGCTCAGACAGGACGTGGCCGTTGTCGTCGGCTGCACGGTGTAACGCACTGCTGGCACCTACGGTAGAGGTGCTCGCTTGAGTTGGCGTTTGTGATATTCGTGAATGGGATGGCTTAAAATTCAAGTAGAAATCAATGAAAGATGTATATGTAAGTGGATTTCGTCCCTTGTTCACGTGCAT
This sequence comes from Ormyrus pomaceus, assembly GCA_900474385.1. Classification (NCBI taxonomy): domain Eukaryota; kingdom Metazoa; phylum Arthropoda; class Insecta; order Hymenoptera; family Ormyridae; genus Ormyrus; species Ormyrus pomaceus. The sequence continues at coordinate 16,027 of UCOM01003476.1, read as the reverse complement.
GCGTTAAAGATTTTAAAAAAGTGTACGGGTTTGTCCATTTTCACACGACTAATTTTTATTCGGATTTGAAACACTCCTTCATAATTTAAAATATTTTTTAAAAGTTTTTTTTTTAATTACACATAATTTATTCTATTCGTCGAAAAAATGAAACGAACAACAAAAGTATACTTATATGTTATTGTAGGTAAAAGATCATCTTATAACAAATCCTATCTTCGTTACTTTGATAGTGCAACATTAATTTCTTTTATAAAAATAAAAAAGAAAGATGTCTGATTTAAAAATAAGTTTTTTTAATAAATAAATTCTTTCACTGTAATTCTCCACAATATGAAGTTTTTCATCGATAAACTTGAAAATTAAAGCATTCTCGAAAAGCACTCGGAAGTTTTTAAAGGGATTTTGTTTGAAAATCAGATCCTTTGTAAATTTATTTTTTTTTAATTTCAGACTATTTTTAATTAATCAATTCATATTAAACCAAATTTTGGAAAATCCCTTTAATATTATTATCTTCTTTGAAAGATGGACATACCCAGTTTAACATTCATCGGTGTCAAACTTCAACATGAGGAGTATTTGGCTTCGAACACTGAAAATGAATTATTTAATTTATTAACTTTAAGTTCTGCGTTAATATTCGTATGACGTAATTTTTCGCAAAAGCAAATACGTTGCATCAAATTTGCATAATTAAAAATGGCATAAGCCGTGCAAACTCAATTTACTAGGTATTTATTATTTAAATAATCGATGTATAAAAGTGAATTTGAATGTGCCCGTGACTATAAATAAAGAATTTGTGCACGGATTTTCATAGATATTTTTAAAAACCAATATATTGAAAAAATTATTGAATTCATTAATTGGTAACGTAAAAATTCTTGAAACAAAGAGATGATTATGTTAAAAAAATTATCAGTATTTTTTGACCGCTTAATCGAAACAGTTATTTCCAAATTTTAATGAATTAAAATAAACTTTTTATGATTCTTTACTACGAAGTGATATTGTTCATAATTGCCGTATTTAAACCAGTATAATAATTTCGCCTGCATATAAACCGCTTTATCATTCTCAACCCCTTCAGTGCAATTCAACCGCGCGTTATTTGCCTATTTAAAACTTTACTTCTCGGACTGCCACTTGAAATCTTCCACCGACCAAATTCAAAAAACGATTAAGCAGATTAAGATTTCTAAGCTTTATATCAGCCAATTCTTTGCAAAAGCAAAGGAAATAAAAAGAAAAAAAATTATCAAGTCAAAGAGTTCTAGCAAATGCGCATAAAAATAGGAATGAAAAAAGCGTGTAAAGCAGAGAAAAAAGGGCGCGAGAAGCACAGAGAGAAAGTATTACTAAAATTTAGTCATATTTATTAATATTTAATGAATATGACTACATATTAGTAATTTTTCTCTGTGTGCGTATGGAAGTGATTTAAGCTCTCGCTTTACTACTAGTCGAGCCCTCTCATTTTCCGGCCTTTAACCTTTTCATTTGCTCAGCTCTATAAGCCGGCTAAAAGAGGGATTACTGGTTGCGCGCTAGCTTGAATCGGCTCTATGAAGTGTCTGGCTGTTAATTAGTTTATTTAACATTTTGGTCATTTATTAGGCTTTTTTGTGAAAGAAAGATGTTGGAAAACAAAAAAGCCATTATAATTATGGATTATAAGGTAATGGAAGCACCTGGTTCAATGCGCTAGATTGAGAGAAGAGGATTTATTTTAATAATTTTATGATAATGCAAAATTATTGCACAGTTTTACATGAAAAACTAATCTTAAGAATATTAATCTGAAATTGAGCTTGATGAAACGATTAAACGTCAGCTAATTCATTACTATTTAAGCTACTCTATTATTAACAATCAACAGATTAATTACAAAAACTGAAAATTACATTTTGCAGTATAAAACGGCCAATCTAATTCATTAAAAAAAAAAACTTTTTTAAACTTTTAACGAGTGAAGATAAAGAAAAAATAATGCTAGCATTCATTACTTACATGCGACGACAATGCGGGACTGAAAATGTAAAAAAGCCGGAGCGAATCAGGGCGCAACCTTTTTGCAGTAGCATCCCGGAACGTCGAGATTCGCAGACTCGCGAGCTTGCACGCGCGTAATCAGCAATTTTCCTGCGTATCTCGTATCAGCCCTCGGGTGCATCCGCCGACAAAAGCACGAGATCCGAGCGCCAATTAACGTTGTCCCGTCATGCAATCAATTGCGAGTCGAGCTCGAGCTGGTTTTACTGCTAAGGAGCAGAATGACCGCAAGAATTTCACAGGTGCTGAATGTGCGGCTGTTTTGAATTTAAAAATAGATCAAGCTTTTATTAGGGTTAAGGAAGATGATTATTTTATTTTTTTAAGAAATATCAGTTTCACTGAATTATATTTTTAGTAAAATAATCCAATACTTTCTAAAATTGGCCATTTCAAATCTTTCTTCTCGGAAAAAGTAATAACGTCAAAAGTCGAAGAAAGGAAAAACGTGCTTCTCAAAGTACTAAACGGCAAGCATGACTCAATTTGGATGCCACTCGTGTTCGAAGGCTTCCGCGCGGCTTTGTCTTCTTTACGCACTCGAACTTGCGAATAAGGCTTTCAAGCTCTTTATAGAAGTCTCTGAAGGTCTGCGTCTGCGCTCAAGCGAGATTCGTTGCGTTTATACTCTGACGGAATCGCAGCTCATTAGGAAGATAAGACGCGGGGCTGTCATGTCGGGATGGGCTTTAAATTTATGTAAGGAGCTTGTTCATTTTCTAATTGTTTTTATAATTAATGAGCAATTACGAAGGTATTGAGAATGTGGCTGTTAGAGAAAATTTAAATCGAGTTTAAAGTTCATGTAAAATATTTATATATTACAGACTCCTTTTTATTATTCTTGAAATTTTTTTTAGCATTGGAAGTTTAAAAATATAAAAAGTATAATGATACTAAACTAAATACAAATAGAGATAGTAAATTGAAGGCAATATGAACAGAAGAGTATAATTATAAAGTTTTGTGCAAAGATACGGTACAAAGAAGCTGCATTTAAATAAAAGGAATAGAAATGAAGAGACAAGATAGATCATTCAAATATAATAAAACATAAACGTTGTTATTGAAATATTTTATATAACTTGGTAGAAGATTAATTAATTATACGTATAGATTAATCGTATTTATTGTGGTTTGCAAGAAATCATAACTCTATTAATACTGTAAGTACATCTAACAAATAAGTAGTATATTTATAAATAGCTTTTTTATGCTTTGATGCTCTATACAATTTACATTTACTAGCAATAACTGCAACGCATTTCTGCAGAGCAAATAAAACCGCTCTGTATGTCCATCTAATCTCGCAAACGGCCCATCAAGCAGTTTATCGAGAGTAACCTTGTCCAATAAAACGATAATCAACCGTGGCATCCCGCACTAAAAGCTACTGTGTCTCCCAAGAACTCTGGATAAAGGCGCTCGCTCGTCCACAAAAGCTTGCAAAAAACAATGATTGCCCGTAAAAGGTACTGCCAGACTAAATCCGTGGAGCTTTTGAGCGCCCGCGCCCCAATTACCGGGATGTTCCTGTACTCGTTCGTTTCTGCCGACGTCGACGAGACGTAATTCTTTTCCCTTCGATAATGGCGACCGATTTGTGCGCGGAAATCGCGAGACGTTTGGTCCGATAAATTTGCTCGCTGTTAGCAAAGTAAGGGAGAGTATCTTGATAGTACGGAGGATTCTTTTGCTGCAGGGTTGGTCCTTCAAAGTTACCAGCTTTGCCTGTGCAATCTTGATAGCATTTAATATTTCTTTTACTACTAGTGAAATAAGAGTATGAAGCAAGTAATACATTAATAATTCTGGGCTTTAGCTTTTCGATGAAATACATTTATTAAAAAAGCATTTAAATATAGGAATAAGCGTTAATTCGCACCCTTACATAGTTTAATCTGCTTTACCAAATCAATTATTTAGGTTTATTTAGGTATTCCTATCAGAAATCAAGGAAACTCCGTTTCCAATTGATCATTATTGTTCTTAATTACTTACAATGAAAGTTAAAGAATGTTGTGTGAAATTAGGTTGGAAAGGGTTCGATAATAATTTCTAAGTTAGTGCAGTAATGCAAATACAAATAGTTTCTGTCAGCCGATATTACGAATAATACTTATTATGTATTAACCTAACTATAAGAATTAATAGTCCTTTTATTAATTACCAAAAGCAATTATAATTGATTTAAATATTTGAAGGAAAGTTTTCTTGGATTTTTCGCGTAGAATTAAGTTTTCTCCTTAATAATAGAATAAAAAATAAAGTTAATTACTTCGCGCCTTACTGGAAACAACAGTAGCGCCCAATAGGCCCCTTTTGTTTTATCCTCGAGCATTCTTGGTTAAGAAGCAGTTGCACCCGCGGTATTGTTGCTCGAAACTTGCAGCCGCGGACAAAAGAGAAGACTTTCAAACTAGAAACTTTGTTGAAACTCTCCACAAAAGTGGATTCTTCATGCAGTTCGTTTATGTGTACACGTGTATCTGCACTTACGTACATAAACAGGAGGATGGACGTAAAAGTCTGCCGTCTTCGTAAAAACACAAATCGTATGAAATATGTTCAACGCTTGAGTACATGCGCATAAAGATCACTTACCGTGTTTGAATATATGTTAAAGTTAAATATATGTTAGGTAAAAATATGAAAAGATTATTTTAAAGGAATTTATTTTATTCTTTATAATATAATGAAACGTTCGACATAAAATTTCGTATGTGCATAAAACATAAAAACACGATTAAATTAAATTAAAAGTATGTTTTCGTTACTTTATTGCTATGCATTTTTATTAAAATACAATGAAAGGGAAAAAATAATTTCAATTAAAAACGTCATCACAATAAACATCCAATGATAATACCCAAACAATGTACAATAAAGTGCAATATTCAGAATGTAAACAGGAAAAAGTAATAAGCTTTCGAGCTTCCTTCTCAAATCCAATAAACATCAATAACAATCCGATAATCAGCTATCCGATAATTTATGGGGTAAATATTTTGAGCGTATTGGGAAAAGCATTGTGCGAAATATTGAAAAACACGTAATCACAGACTTGAATGCATATACTGACCCTGCGCTCGCAATCGTCGGATGCGGTGCCGCGTCCCGCGGCGTATTCTTGATACTGCGAGATAACGCACAGAACTGAGTACACCTGCGCCATACATACGGAAAAAACATTACTTGCAGAATTTAGAGTCTTAGATTAATGTTATTGAAGGGAGTTTCGGAGTTGGGCTGGAATTTGAACAGGTATAATTGAAGGAAACTTGAAACTTGGGGAATATAACTTTGTGTTGGTAAAGTTCTTAACTTTTTGGAAACATGATAATATTAATAATGTTTACAAGTACTTGTCGGTATCTTATCTATAGGAAGAAAATTTTTAGTTTAATTTACAAAAGGTTACGTAGACTACTACAGACGTAGAAGTATCTTTGGTGGTTTAAAAAAATATTTTTTTATTATGGCGACTTCTTTTTAAATTTAATTTATTAAAGTACTTGCAAAAATTTCAGAAATAAATTGTGCATAAATTAATTGCGGTTAGTATAAAGATGCGAAAGAGAAAGGTAAAAGTGCATTTAAATAACTTCAAAGTAAAATTTAACTGATTTAAATGTACAAACATTTTATTTTCGCGGTAAAAGAGTTTTGTGTTGGTTTCTAAAACTAAGCACGTCTGCTTGTTTAAGCACCAACTTACTTTATACTCCGCTTTTCTCTAAATTATGGAAGGTTTTAAGAATCATTAATAAGACATGTAAATTTTTAAAGACATTAAACCTAAGACTTTTTACTATAATCGATGGGAACATCAAATTTAAAAATAAATTATCTATTTTTATACATTACGCGTTTATTTTAGCTTAATACTTTTTAGAAATTACATAAGTATTTTTTTTTTCATTTATTTATTTAAAGTTGCATCCTCCAGAGGTTATTAGCATATGCATGTTAGATTACAATATCATTTATTTGTAAATTATAAACAAATATTTTACGATAAAATCATTTTTGTAGCTTGGGCTATTTTGATTTTTTTTTAAATTCAAAAAGTATTAGATTTTCAACAAATTCTTTCTCCCTTTCTTCAGCACCTGGGTTCCGAACCATTCGTGCATTTCTACCATGATAATCGAACTTACACGTGGGCCGCTCACCTTTCCTTTCGCTCTTCCCCTTTGTATTTCGCGGAATCTGGGTCAGAAAGTCTCGCATAGAGCGACGGGGAAAGAGAGAGAAAGAGGGGAGGGGGGAGAGGAAGGTCGACATACCGCAAAGACAGCTTTCACAAAGCTTGCAACAAGGGGTTGTGGCGTATATATACTCACGTTCAGGCACAGGAGGAAAAAATCGAGCGTGAGGACCATTGCCGTTATCGGGTTGAAGGCCAGCTGAAACAGAGATTTCGGTTATATGCATCTTTGCGGTGGTTGTCCTTTTTTTAAATTTACACAGATTTCCACGTTTGCGGTTTTGAACGCCTAACATGGATGATTTAATGCAGCCACGTAGATTAAAAGATATTGGAGATTCTGAAAGGATGGTCAGCATGCATTGATCTTTTTCTGGATCTTTTAGCCAAACTAAAAATAGTTTAACATAGCTGTGATGGCAAATCAAATAGATCATTTTAATTTAAATATTCATTTGAGAACTAATTATTGAAGTGAATATTTTTTATTCGGCCGGTTCGATTAATACATTTAATATTTTAATATTAAAATTTGAATTTCAGTAATTGAAATTGGAGGATGCCCACGGATTTGTAAAAAGAAAGAAAATGCAGAAGAACGTATAAAAGTAACGCTATCTTTTAGAGATGTTCAAAATATCAACAGTAGAATAAAATTTATTCTGGGGAAATGCCTGAAAATATGTAAAAAATTAAAGCCAATTTCATTAAAATAAGTGAAAAAATCAAGATTTCATCCGACATTCAGTAGTAAAAATTAAAAAAAAAAAACAATTTTTCGTATTTCCAACTTAACAGAAAAGGCAATTTTTATTTAAATACTCAAGATTTTAAAGATTCTTTATGCTGAAACCGGTTATACGCATTCCTTGTAAAATTTGACCATGAATTACCGTGGGCATTCTCCTTTATAGAGAAAAGTAATTAGTTTTGTTTGCTCTTATAAATTTTTTCACGTTATTTAAAATAAAATTTTTGCACGTGAAACATTTTCAGTAGTCGTGAGAGAAAATATGACTGTTATATTCGCAGATAGTTTACATCAAAGTCGATTTGCTGCTTTAAAAGAAGAAATTGTTTAGGATGTAGCACTTTCGAAAACGAACAGGTCTTTACAGCTGCAGTAGAGCGTGTAGTTTTGGCAGAGCATAACCATCAGAAACCGTCTAAAAGCTTCGTAAAGAGGTACTTCAACTGGCAAGCGAATAGGGTATAACGTGTGCGTAACAGATGCAACGTGATTTTGCAAAATATTCGGGACTAGACGACTAATGTATTGAAGAAACTTGAAATTCAAGACGAAATTTCCGGGTGAATTGACTCAATTCTTTTTTAAACTTTAAGGTGAATGTCAAAAAATAAAATTTATAAAAAGTCATTAATAAAGTCAGGTTTGTAATAGTAATTGAATATCGCGCAATATGCAAATATATTACTATATGTTGATGTTGGAATGGGGCTGCGTACGACGGATCGAAACGGGAACATGACTCGTAATGGATTAGGATCATGTATCTGCTGGTGTTTCATCATATCTTGCCTCGAAGCTGTGTTAAGATCGTCAAGTGATATCGATTACCTGTATTTTGAGTTGGTGCTACAAATTATCTTCCTGCTGCTATCGCCATGGTATAACGTTATGGCATTAGTCTTTAGTACACATTTTCAGTATTCAAGTTTTTATTTATTTTACTTTTCATTTAATCCTTTGCAGTCTAGAATTATTTATTGTTAATAGGTCAAAAATTCAGGTATATAGGTGCTCCGTGGCAAACCTAAGCTCGCCCTGGTATTCTATTACAGTTCCATCTAGTCTTACAGAAATTTCGTGTAACAATAGCGGCTTCTTTGTAGATGACTATCGCCGTGTCTGAGTTTCTAAGCGAATTCACCGAAGTACGGAAGTGCCGCGCATCCACGGGTCAAAGGCTCGAACATCTAGACACGCTCTAATTACAATAGAGAGTCTATCGTTTTCGCTTTGCTGCACCCAGCGGTAATTATTGGGTTAGCGTTGATTCGCTAAAATGTTCGGCTTAAAATTCGTTAATGCTTTTGGGAGACATGTATTCATTATTCAGAAAATTGGAAAAACTACATAAGTATTTTAGAATATTTATCAGAAATAAATAATCAGAATAAGAACAAGTAAAATATTCTTTAATTACGTAAGTCGTGCAATTGAAGCCATTCTAATCAAAGTTACTATAGCATAATATTTTCTAGGTTTATACTATTCGAAAAATCGTCTAATATTTTTACCTATAAGTTAGTAGACAACTTTTGTTTTGAAACATTAACTAAATTACCAAATTAGGTGATTGTGATTATAATGGATCTAATTAGGGTATCTCTAGCAACAATATGAGTAATATAAACGTTCAAATTCTCGCACAAATGGTTCATGTGTTTGGATTGCCGATTATTCTACCAAGATAGTACGATTCGTGCACGTAAGAATTACACACATCATGATTAATCATGATTGTCCGTAAAAAAAATTCTAATTGTTTGAATTGTTAATTGTAATAAATAAAAAATTGCAATAATTTCTGTTTAATTTATGACAAAGAATATTATTTTATTTAATTAAAAGTTATTAGTCTGAGAGGTTCAAACTTTTTACACTTCTTCCTTTATTTCAAAACTGTAATATTCCATAATACAGTATTATTTCCTTTTTAATTTCTCTCTATCGTTAATAGAGAGAAATATTAATTAATAGAGGACGAGAAATTTTCTTAACTTTAGTTCCGATCTATACTCTTACTTCTTTTCAGCAAGATGAAGTTTAATAATTCCATAAACGGAATATTATTTTTTACAGTTTTCTGATAAGTATCCCTGGCTTATAAAATCGACGAAGTTAAGAATCGATTCGAATTTAGCAGGTCATGCGTAAAGAAGACCTAGATTATATACGGGGACCTATAAAAAGAATTTTGCATATGGATTACCATTGTGGCGCTTGCAGTATTTGGTTTTTGCGGGAGTAACTAATATACGAAGGAGAATGAAGCAACAAGTAGCAGCGAGGTCCGAGCCTCTAGCGTCCCTTCCTCTTAGAAATTTGTTCCCTCTTCGTTCATAAACTTGCAAGTCACTGACTCTTTTGCTTCCGATGGACCTGAGCTTCATGATACAAAAAACAGACGATATTTGCTCGCCTGAGAACGATTACAGCAAATGAGAAGATGTTGTCTGGCAAATTCGTCAAACTAATATAGTTAATGTCTAGTAAAGTGAAGAATTTATGTAATTATCTAAAAAATAAGCTTTAGTTACCTACTGTTGGTGCGTTTTTTAATAAGTGTAAAACAAACGGTTTACCCCTAAAAAATATTTTTGTCAATGACCTCTGTTGCCTTAGATAGGTGTTATGGTTAGTTTCATTTTCGAGGTTTACTGCGTGAAATAAACACGATGGAGAGCCACGTCAGTTAGTAGCACTCCGCATGAGTGGCGCCAGGACAATCATGAGGAACAATTGCGGAGGCACTTGAATTTTACCGAGTTTCCTGCAGTTCTCCTTTCTCCGCCTTCCCTGTCACTCAACGAAACTGCAGCTCTCGTGAAAATGCACTTTCAGCATGATTTATTTCTGGCAACTATAACTACTCTTATACTTAGCAAAATAATAGAGTCGCGAAGTCCAAAGAAGAGATTACCGTAAAAATATTAAACATTTTTTTTATTTTTATCGAGCTTTGAGAAACAAAAGCTTTTTTCCGAGTTACAAGTTATTTTTTTCAATAACAATCTAAAAAAACCGAAATAAAAACTCTAAATCAAAACAGTGCGATTTCATCAGTTTTAAAAATAAAAAAATTGTTTGTATCGCAAAAAGACAAAAGCATTCTAAAAAAATTCTATAATATATTGTTCAATAACGAGTAAAAGTTGATCCTGTCGATACTGACGTAGGAGTCTACGCATTGGTTCAAAGAACAAAGGCTAATTGACTAATAGGAGTGTGGAATTTTTTTGGATCCCCTGTTGCAGACAAAAGGTGCAGCGGATTGAGTAAGTTTGTTCGTCTGTTTTTGTCGTTTGTAAAAGAAAAAAAAAATATTTATTCGCCGACTTACTCGTTAGCTTCATAAGATTACACTATAACAAGATTAAACTTATTCTACATTCGATACACGATTGTTAATCAATTTGAAGTTTTTTTGTTATTATATTAATAAAATCTATATATAGCAGCATATCCCAAATATATTGGAATTTTTAAAAAGTAAATCAATAAAATAAATGAAATGTATTGATGATAATACGAATAAAACTCTACAACTCTGAGATTTTATACTGTTGTACGTATGCAAACAGTAAATGCAGTACTGAAATACAAAGAGAAATTGAGTTTCAGAATTGAGAAATGCTAGTTTCTTTGATTTTATTCTTTCACGGAATGGCAAAGAGACAAGCATATTATGTTTGATATGTACAGCATAATGAATTATTTTCAAAATACTTACTCCTAGAATTACTTATATAAAAGGTTCCAAAGTTGATTTTTAATCTTAAGTTTGAAACTTTGTTAAATTACTTGATTAATTCGCAAATGCATTTAATAAAAGCTGTGGAAATGTTTAAAAAATTGCAGCCCAAAGTTATTTAGAGATAAAGTTTTATAAGTTGTTTTGTTGATGATGTAACAGTCCTTGCGGACCGCTGTTATGACACGTCCTAGGAGAGCAATTTCTGTCTACTCGACCTGTTATAGCGTTAAAGAAAGATAACTGATAAAGTTAAGGCAGATTCTTTTAGAATTATATAATACCATATTTATGCTTTTATATTTATAATTTAAGGTTATTTCAATAAATCAAAAATAATAATGTTTCAGTGTTGTTCAAGTTGTTTTTAAAATATATGAAATCAATTTATTTGAAGTAAAATGAGACTTTGATCGTTAAACAAATAATTGCTGTCTTTTTATTTGATACGTTATGACAATTTTTTAATATGTAAAAATATATGTAGTTTACTACAAAACAAGTGTGATACCCAATATTTCAAACATCTTTCAAATAAAAATACATTCTATCAAAGTGACGAATTTACGAATTACTCTTTAAAATACTCTTTTGCAAATCGTCGGAGTAGCAGATACATTGCGAGAGTAAAATCGATCGGGAAGGAAAGGGAAGAAAAGCATCCCCAATTGGTCATTCGAACGTCTTAGGTCGTGGCTGTTGATTAAATCGATCGAAGCAGCTGGATCCACGGCAATAAAGTGCCTTGTTTATTCTCGCCGGTGACAAGGATGCTGCCATCTGCCTCTTCCCCTCTGAGTTCATTGCTCGAGGCTATAAAATACGATTTTCTGAAACTGCTACTTCCAAATTAGTTGAATATTCCACATATTTTATAGAACACGGTTTTGTTTTATTTTGATAATCAACTACATTTTTAGTGTTTTGAATATCGTTTATAATGTAGTTCATAATATTTTATAATATTTTAAGGAGAAATTTTGAATAATTTTCTGCCGATAATATCAATTATCACGTCGCCAAATCATTATCTGCCGATGTAAGATTACCGCGGTGCAAGTTTTAAGCTCGAATTGCATCGCATTTAACTCACTAGGAGAGTGGACAGGTTCCGGATCACCGATTTTGTCCAAACTTTGAACACGCTTTTCTTATGACAAAATAGTAGGGTCTAACGCTCACAATTTTTGACACAAGAGGTAAATAAAGTTACTTTTCTCTAAAACTTCGAATTTCGTTATTTGACGAGAACTGACCTCGTATTAAACCTAGAAATTCCAGTAAAAAATCAAACGAAAGTAGAGGAAAAGACCTACAATTTGAGATGCTGTCGGTTAAAAAATCTCTAATGCTTCAAAAAGTTATAGACAATTAAATATGAGCACGTGGTATGTGATAATGTGTATTATCTTTGTTTTATTCATTTTTATACAATTTTTGATACTCTAATTTAATTATCCATAACTTTTGAAGCAATAAAGATTTTTTAACGTACAGCATCTCAAATTATAGGTCTTTTCCTCTACTTTTGTTTGCACTTTTAGTTGAATTTATAGCCTTAATAGGAGGTATTTATCATCAAATAACAAAATACAAAGTTTTAGAGAAAAATAACTTTATTTACCTCCTGTGTCGAAAATTTTGAGCGTTAGACCCTAATATTTTAGCTTTCTTCATATTTTGTCATAAGAAAACCGTGTTCAAAGTTTGAACAACATCGGTAATCCGGAACCCGTGCACTCTCCTAGTCAGTGGGTAGAGCAGGAATTTTGTAATTATAGGGACTCAGGTTTAAATCTCGTTCGTACGCTTTGTTTTAATTCCTTGGTCAGACCATTATTAGTTAATTCACGCCACAATGTATTTCAATATTTTTTATTCTTTACGCATCAAAGGTATTTGCTCAAAGATTATTTATTGACTGCGTTTATAAAATTGTCGATATGTTCAGAATTATTGTTACATCTATAGAGTATTCCAAGAAAGGCATTTATAATACATATAATCTAAAACTACTTTAAGTAAAATTATCTCATTTTTTTGTACATTAATTATTTTGATCTTTTTTGCATCTTTATAAAAATACTTTATATCCTAAGGCAATTCCACAAACTTTAATCACACTTTCTTTCGGAACGCCGAGCTAATATACTTTTTTAAATGTGTGACTTTACTGAATGAAGAGTTTACACCGGCGACTCTTTGGCCTCTAATAACGTGCAAGAACATTCTTTTTCATATTGCTGTGTCAACTAATGAACTCTAGAAACTCATTTCATGCAATGTGGAGCTCTTTTTCGCATCTATAAAAACTCTTTTTGGTCTTGTAGCCATTTATAAAGTCCTATTTTGTGATGAAATTCGATAAAGTAAAGTCGCATTCCATTAAATGAATATTTGCAAAATGAAATATCTCATTTACATTATATTATGTTTACGAGTTCTTAGGCAGCTTTAGTTACGTTTGAAATTAAAAATGTTAAGGAACTTTTATTTCACTAATATCCTAGAGAAAAATGTTGCATTGAACATTTCATTGCCTTCTTTAATCAAAAACGAGAATTTTATCATTACTGTTCATGTTAGTTATATTTTGTTTCAATTTTAATTTCACGAGTCTGAAACTATCGAATTAATTTCAATTTTTTTTTTTTTTTTTACAAATGTATTGACATTTGAATTGTTTGTTAGTAATTAGTTATTAATAATTTGAACTGTATACATTTTTAAATAAAAAGTTGTAGAGAATTGAAAGGGCCATTAATCCAGCGAACCTATTTTTTAAAAGTTCCTTTTTCTCAGCTAATACAAATGAAGGGCACTACAGAGATATTTTAGAAATTCGTAAAATTAAACTGAAAAACTTGGGCAAATTGGCAATTGCTAGTATCTCACATCCTCTTAAGCTTAATAATTAACAAAAATCAAACTACATTTCATTTGCAAAGTCACCTTCCTTCCCACAAACCGTTGCTCGACTAAACACCTGACACAATTACATTGTTCAACAACACGTGTAGCAGCTGTCTTGCAGCGTAGAGCAAACGACTGGCTGCCAGACGAGACAAGAGTTAGTAACGCCTTTGTCTCTGTCTTGTGATTCGTATCTTCTCTCGAGCTATGCATTTGCTATACTTTTTTAAAACGGTTGGACTTTAGACGGATTGCTAGAAAGTCCGCCGGATATAAATTAGTTTTTTGTCCGACCGGATAGAAATGTCAGAAGTTGTTTAATGAAAGCACAGACGAGCAAGAAAAGTTGCCTGAGATTGGAGTTTTATGGCTGTAGACTAGCGGCCAGCTCGAGAGACGAAGTTCTAGTTCTCCCTTCGCACGGGGGCTTTGTTTTTAAAGTAGGAGCTGATTTTTTTGAGCCGCTGGCAAAGAGGAAAGAATCGAGTTTCAAAGTTCTTCTAATTTAGTAAATGAGGATTTATAATGATTCAAAAAAAAATATGATTATATTTTTTATTGCGGTTGCATCAAAGAGCATGTGATCTGTTTTGCGAATCAAAACTCTTAAAAATTTTTGACTGCAGACTAACATGCTGTGTAATGAAATAATTAATCTAAAATAAAATTTTTCTTGATAATTGTTTACTATTGAAGACTGACATGTTCTTTAATCTTTCTTTTTTCTAAATTAAATCGTTCGTTATTTTGGCATGCAAAAATTTTCCATTTTAAACTTTCAATATTTGCATCACGTTTTAAACGTAGCACTGAAAAGGCACAAAAGTAGATCGCTTGATGAAGCAAGTAAGTACGGAAACGCCTACTCTCTTCCGGCTGGAAATTAGAAGAGCGCCGCGTCTAAATGTAAATCGGAGAGATAAAAAAAGTAGGCGCTTACCGATACGTAAAAGAAGAGGTATATCAGGTGCGAAATGTCGACGATGCTGCAGGCGATCACTATGCAAATCCACGGCACCAGGAACAGCTTCTCGTCCTGCAAAATTAAGAGGCTTCGTTAGTTATACTGTCGGGAAAGCACAGGAATTGTTCAGTTTGATCGAGTGACCTCTTTGTCGGCGAAAAATGAGGGGAGAAACACGGGACTTTAATATATTCAGATGTTGGAAGGGATTTCGGGAGAGATTCGTCTTCTTTTAAAGGCTCGGCTGTTTTATTGAGCGAAGCATTTATTATAGAAATATTGAATATATTTTCTTTTCTTTCCATTTAAATTCAAATTTTCCAATTTTGGAATTGATAGGATTGAGATAAGGGTGGAATTAATTTCATCAGAAATGTTTCAACAATTTGGTAAAATTTTTCGAATTATTAAAATCGAACTGTATTGATCATTTTGTATTCCATGAAAATTATGAAATTTCATATTAATGTATTAAAATTTATACAATTTCATCTTTTACATTTGCTACTATATTACTTTGTTGAAAATTACCATTTCAATAAAGTATTTCGTATGTAAATGCTTGTCACCTAAGAATAAACTTGCTAGAATACATATTCGAATCAATCATTTGCCAATAAAGTCGGACTTCTGAATTCTTTACCTCGGATGAAAGTTTTAAGTGAATTCCTGATAAAGGTTTGAAGTCTCGTTTACCTATTCATTCGAGTGAGATTAAAACAGAAATTTTTCTGTAACAATTCTTTTAACCCAGACGGCGGCACATTTTTTGTATAATACAATAGTCGACTCAATTAACATTTAACGAAAGCAAAATCTTATTACGTACATAAAAGTAAGTTCAATAAAATTGATCTGGACAAAATACGATATAAAGTTTGAACTATTCAAATTAAAAACTTTTACTGTAAATTTTAGTTACAAAAAATATCTTGTTGAAAAAACTTCACTCCATCGGAAATTAACGAACTTGTAAAAAGTCCAAGCTTCTAAAACTGAAAATAATTGCAGTTCCCTAAAAGTTTTAAGTAAAAATTATGATTTCAGTTTAAACTTTTCATTAATTAGAAATTACTTTTTCTTAGCATAAAAATTATATTCTTTAAAACACGAAGTTTATTAGTAATTTATTTGTCCCTGGTAGAATTTCCAGCATTGAAAATGGCCAGGAAAATAGTTAATAGATAAATCCGTGACTATTTAATAGGTCGCGATGAAACGCTTTTTTTCACATGATTTCACTATTAAATAGGCTGATAATTTTCTTTCTAATTGACATTGGCTAGTAAATAGCTCAGAAAGTTATTGCTGTAATATGAAATATATCCTAACATAACAAGATAAGTTTTACCTTGTAAATACGTAAGAAAAAATTTCACATTTTAA
>UCOM01003475.1:0-17690 GCA_900474385.1 Ormyrus pomaceus | reverse complement strand
TTCAGTAGTAAAACGCGGGTTTAGAACAACAATAATAGAAGACACTATTAAATATTCTGAATTGTGGCCTTTATTCAAAATTATTAAATTAAAAAAAAACGATCTCGAAATAATGATTTTTCTAAACTCTTATTAGAAATCGGAGAAGGAAGAATAAATCCTTTTATAATACCTGATAATTGGAAAACAAACGATGAGGGGGGTACCTCCCTAGTATATATATATATATATATTTATTTATTAATTTATTTTAAATTAAGACAAATTAAGAAAAAATAACTCACGACAAATAGTGGGGTCTTCGTCACTTCCATCTTTACAATCAGCATCATTATCACATTTCCAAGAATCGTGGATGCATCGACCGGTACTATTACACTTAAATTCAAGCTCAGGACATTCAAGGCTACAATTACTCTCATCACTTTTATCTCCGCAATCATCAGTACCATCGCATACTGTGATTGTTGGCACACAATTCTTGTTTGTGCACTGGAAGACTCCTGGTCTACACACTCGATCAGCTGAGCAATTCAACAACTCATCTGAACCGTCTTTACAGTCTTTTTCACCATCACACCTGGAAAGAATTAAAAGGATCTTAAAGAAATGAATATAGGAATATTTTAAATAGTTTTTAAAGAATTGGTCATAGGAATATTTTAAATAGTATTTAAACAATTGATTATAGCAATATTTTAAATAGTGTTTAGTCAATGTAGATTTATTATTTTTTCTTTAATAGGTAAAAACATTGAAGTAAAAATAAACTTACTTCCAAAACCATGGAATACATTTCTCGTCAGGTGGTCCGCAACGATGTTGACCAGATGTGCAATTTGCAATGCAAGTCTTGCCATCAATATCAAGGATATATTGGTTTGGACAGGCGCATTTATAAGATGTCACACCCGGTTGTCCATATCCTTCAAGTAGATAAGAACTTGCAGGTGGAGCAATGAGACACAAATGAGAACATCCACCATTATTATTTGCACAAGGATTATTGTAAGGCAATTGACGAAGTGGATGGTAGGTGTGAATGTCATATGGTCTATGCGTCGTATTCCTTAAAACAGTTAGATTAGCTCCTGAGAACTTGTCAGCGCGACTGATGGTCTTGAGATTCCAATCGGTCCAGTAAATGTGATCGTCAAAAACAGTAATAGCAAAAACATGAGGTACGGAAGCGCCTGAAAGAACAATGCGCCTGTGATGACCTTCAAGGTCTGTAAATGCGATATAATCCAAGTGAGCATCGGCGAAGAATAGACGCTCTGTTATGTAGTCGATGGTTAGTGCATTTGGCCAAGCAATGTCGTCGTTCCAAGTCAGAATACGGGTCAAATTAGTACCGTCCATACCCATTTTACCAATGTAGGCTTGAAGATGCCAGGAGGTGAAGTAGAGATATCCAGTGCCGGGGTGAACAACAATCGCGCGAGGATCAGCAATTCCACTCTGGAGAGTCTTTCGGTTGGTACCATCTAATTCAGAGACATCTAAATGCTTGGCGTGCCTGTCAAGCCAATAAAGTTTTCTACCAACCCAGTCGATGGCAATACCTTCGAGTCCTAAGCTATTGTGTCGTATGATAGCTTCCTTAGGACCTCCGGCTATTGCAGCTCTATAAATCGCTTTAGCGGTAACGTCACAGAAATAAAGCATTTCCTGCGCGTAGTCGGCATCCAAAGCAACGACATTGATAAGGTCTTGATGCATAATATTGTATTCTGACGCATCAGTTGACATATTTCTAACGTAGTATTTATTTGTGAAAATGATCCAGGGCTTGATCTTATCTCTTCGTTTGCAAGTATGCTCATCTGGTGCTCTGTCATACCACTTTTCGTTGCACTTACAATAATATCTGTAATTTTATTAAAAAATTGTTAACTCATTGCCTAAGAGAAAAATTAAATTTTATAGGATAAAAACACGAACCTTCCAGGTGTATTCTCGCATTGCTGGCTGCATACCCAAGGAGTCTCGCTACATTCGTCAATGTCGGCACAAGCTTTACCATCTTCGAGCAATTTGTAACCAGGATTACATTCACAATAATAAGAGGTTGGCGTATCTACACAACGATGGCCGCACTGATTTAGCTCAACGCGTGCGCATTCATCTACGTTACAGTGTGCTGGTTCATCACTGCCGTCATTACAATCCAAAACTTTATTACAAACTAACTGCTGTTCGATGCACTGTCCGGACGTGCAGCGGAATTCATTTTGATTTGGACATGTCATGTTTTTACCCTTTGGCGCTAAAAAAATATATTTTTTATAAAGTATTTTCATTTTTATTAAAATAAAATTTAAAAAATGAGCTTACTGCATCCGACTTCATCAGAGTGATCGCCACAATCATCTTGACCATCACATTGAAATTGCTTTCTGATGCATTTAAAGTTTTGACATGTAAATTCGTTTTCATGACACTGCTGGTACTGTGAATTGCAGAATTTGCCTTCATCCGAACCATCTCCACAGTCATTGTCGTGATCACAGCGCCAGCTGAGGTTCAAGCACCTGCCATTGTCGCAGGTAAATTGATTTTCAGAACACGGTACAGGTTCGGGACAATTGTGAAGGGTTGTATTTTCATCGGCTCCATCGACGCAGTCAGGATCGCCATCGCACAACCATTTCTGTGGGATGCACTGAGCGCGGTTCCACGCTTTGTTCGCAACGCAGGTAAATTCAGTTTCTTCATCGCACTTACGGTCATCTATTAACAAAATACATGTATTAATGCTTAAAATGTATATTAAATCTACTCATTTTTAAGGTATACTGGTCCTTACTACATTGATGACGTTCATCTTCATCAGAATTATCTAGACAATCATTATCACCATCACAAATATATATCCTAGGAATGCAATGCCCATTGTCACATGTAAATAGATCTCCAAAACAAGTTCTGCCTTCAGAATGACAATATTCTGGTGGCTCATCGCTTCCATCAAGGCAGTCATCATCTCCGTCACAATACCTGTATAAACAATTTATATATTATACATCACGTTTTTCTCATATATATATATATATGTATAGTTTAAAAAAAGGAAATAAAAAGTTTCATTTGGATTGAAGTCCTTGTTATAAAAATCCCACGCAAAATTCGTTCGGTTTTCGAGTATTTATCGACCTTGAGCCGAGGATATCGAAAAATGGCTCGAGTTTATCAAAATATTAAAAAAAAAAATTGAATAACAAATGCGAAAGTCGGCATGCGATGCACGCCCGAATTAATAATCTATAAATTTTTTTAAAAAATTACCAAGTGGCGGGTATACATCGATGATTGGGACAACGGAAGCTGTTCTGAGGACAAGTTCTCTGCGAACAGTGTAACGGATTTTCATCACTATTATCTCCGCAGTCATTGTCACCGTCACAGAGCCAATACGGTTCAACGCAGATGTTAGTTTTCTCACACTTGAGGTGATTGGCCGGACAGGTGGTGTTCCTAGGACAGCGCTCATGAGTTTCGTCGCTTGTGACATTGTCTTTACAGTCATTGACACCGTTACAGACTTGGGCCATGGGAATACACCGCTGGTTGGCACAAGTGAATTCACCTGCAGCGCATGGGCGATAAACGCAGCCTTCTTCATCTGATCCGTCTTGGCAATCGTCTTCGTGGTCACACTTCCATGAGCGGAATATACAGCGGCCGTTGTTACATCGGAATTCATTGGTACTGCATGAATGGTATGCTGTTTGATTTAAATATGAGATTTTTAAATAATTTTTATACTGTTAATTCTAAACAATATTTTATAAAATAAAAGTTATTGGGTTATTAAAAAAGAAATTAAGAAAAAAAAATATATATATAATTTTAAAACTAACCGCAATAGTTAGGGTCTTCATCAGAGCCATCACCGCAATCGCTGTCTCCATCACAAGCCCACATCTTAGAGATGCACTTGCCGTTGCGACAAGCAAATTTAGACGAGTCACAGGTAATATTTTTAGGTACACACATACGATTTTCGTTTACAAGTCGGCTATTATCATCGCATTTACATTCGACAGTGCCATTAGGACCAGGGTGGCACGATTGACCACATCCACCGTTTTTGATATTGCATGGATTTACTTTACATTGCTGTCTTCCGGGTGAGTAGATATGAAGATCACGAGGCGAATCTTCCAGTCGTTTCACTAAAGAAAAGTTTTTGTTTACAAAATTACATTTTATTTTAATAGATCAGTTCGGAATTATACTTCGTTGTGAACAGACATATCTACATTGGCTCTCGATATTCAGTTTGCAAACAAGTTAATAGACGCGATTGCGTTTTTATTTAAATAAAAAGTAAAAGCTTAACGGTCTCTTGACCAGATCATCAGCCATCCAAAACAGAAATTAACTTAAAAAAAGATTAAGAATGATAGTAAATAGACCATGGTGTATTACAAACAATATAATAAGAAAAGATTTAACCCTTTAAAGCACGGTGGTACATACGTTGTACCAACTTTTTTACCATCTATTTTTGTTCATAAAACTTTTAATTGTTGTTATTTATAGGTGATTCCAGACTTTTCTGATACCTAAGATGTTTCCTTACAATATTATTGAACAACAATTATTTTATTTTATTTTATTTATTGTTACATTGGTATAAATAAACAAACAGCAATTATTGAGATCAAATTCAAGTGTAACAAAATTAAAACGATATAGGACATGATTCTAAACAGTTTAGTGTAAACGCACAAATTTTGTAACGGTGCTGAATAGTGGGGAAGCATCTATATATTATTGTTCAATTATAAAAAATTTGCTTCTTGTTGTAAAAAAACAGATTGCAAATAAATATAGAGTTAAATAAAAAAAGGTTTCATACATGTATATTTATGATACTTAAATATAATGACAATTAGAAAAGATAAGTTTTTTAATTTATTATAGTATTTACCTAATTCTATTCGATCACTGCCAGTATATTTATCAGCTCTGTAAACGCCGCGAAGTTGAAGATCAGTCCAATAGATATGTTCACGGAAAACAGTAATAGCGAATGGATAGATTGAGGCAGGAATGAGAACCTCACGGTTATTACCCTCCAGATCTGATCTTTCAATTTTTTCCTTAATAGCATCAGTCCAATATAGCATTCGTTCTTCGTAATCAATTGCTAAACCACTTGGCTGCGATAAATCTTTTTCAATAATAGATTTTTTTAGTGATCCTGCCATAGTGGTTCTAAAAATATTAAAAAAAATTATTTCAAATTATTACGCTAGAAATATAAAATAATAGTTTTCATAATTGTATTACTTTATTTATCGAAAATTACCTAAAAATTTTGCCAGAGGTACTAAATCGTCCCCAATCAGTAAAATATAAAGATCCATTACAGGGGTCTACGACAATGGCCCTAGGTCTATCAACTCTAGCGATCATAACAAGATTTGAACCGTCAGTATTCATAGCATAAATACTGTTGTTTGAAGAATCCGTCCAATAAATTTTCTTCTGAGTCCAGTCGTATGAGATACCTTCGGGATTGATATTCTTACCAAGAACAGTTGTAATCTGGCTTTTAGCTGGATTGTTTGAATCTAGCCAAGCAATTTTAGCCCACGGTCGAATTTGCGTGAAAAATATACGGTTGTCGTCATAGTCAAAGTCCACACCCACAACATTTGTTAAATTACCGATTGGTTTAAAAGGTTGTGCAGTATCACGTGGGTCGAGATTTATTGCTCTATTATAAACAAGATTATTTTAGTGTAAAATATGATATTCCTGACATTTTAAAAGAGTCTAGCTGGGTAAGCATGTAAAATTGGCAGTTTCTTGCATTTGGCTGAAATTTGGGGCACAGTCATATTTTTCCATGACAAAAATGTGCCCCAATTTTCAGCCAAGTGCAAGGAGGTGCCGATTTTACATACTTATCCGGCTAGATCCTTTTTATAGAAAATTAGAATATTGAATTTTCTAGTTGTTAGCCAAAAAATTGTAAGTACTTAATTGTACATAATTAATTGAAATACTTGAATTTCTGCTTTTCTATTTTTAATAATCTGGGAAGTACAATAATTTAATTTTGTGTACCTAATTTCAGTTCGTGTAGCAAAAACAAGGTACTCATTGACGTTCTCGCAGCTCTTTTGGTCATTCGACAGTTTACCAACAGCACAATCGCACTTCATCTGGACAGTATTATCACGTGGAAAAGCAAAGCACAATTGGCTACAATCGCCATTACTGCGTCCACAAGGGTTGCTATCATCTAGAGGTTGAGCGTTCTTGTCGAAAATAGCAATATCGCGCAATTTCGGTAAATTGGTTCGCAAAGGTGTTGGCAGACTTACATTGCCTGGTAATTTACTTGCGCGGAACACAGTCGCTAAATTGCGATCCACCCAATAAACATCACCTGGAATAAAGTAATATTTAAAATTTTACTTAAGAAAATTATGTAAATTAACTTGTTGAACTGACAAAAATCTTTCTGCAATAAACTTACCTCCAAATACAGCAACACCCATAGGATTAGGTAGATTACGCCTGATTATTTGCCTATTTCCTGAATAAGAAACCTTCTGAATAGTGTCCAGTTTTGAGTCTACCCAATATACATCGTGAGTAGCAAAATCGATGGTTAAATCTCGTGGTGTACTGATACCAGATGTTACTATAGGCTTCCAGTTTGTACCATCAAGGAAAGCTTTACCAATGCGTGGGTATTGTCCATAATCGATCCAATAGAGCATACGACGAATTGGATTTACAGCAAGCTCTCGTGGTGTATCGATAGTTGTTTTGACTATGACTTTGCGATGACTACCATCTAGACGGCATACCTCTACGTAATTGTCGTGCGGAAAAACGTTAGAAAAATAAATGTTGCCTGCGATCCAGTCAATAGTTAGACCACGAATACCATTAGAACCAATGCCAGACTTGACGATATGCTGTAGTTCAGTACCGTTTGGTCTGATACGAAAGATACCATTCCAAGTGCCCCGGTTAAACTCAACCCAATAAATCCAGTTCTGCATATAGTGTACATCCACGTGAAGTATGTGATGACCAGGTCCTGAGATCGGTACCATTGCTTCTTTAGCATCCTAAGAAAATTATGGAAAATATTTATTTAGATAATCAAAATACATAATAAAGGATTCTTAAATATTTTTATCTACCTTTAAACTATATCCGCGAGCTACGTCAAGTTGTGTCACAACTAGGAAAGTCTTATAAGGCTCACAATTGGTCTCTCCGACTTTCCTGTACTGAACTCCGCATGCGCAAACTCTAGTTCCTCCAGGGGCTGGCAAACAAATCTGTTCACAGCCTCCATTATTTGTTAAGCACGGATGAGAATTGTCAGTCAATCTTTTCTTGTAAATAGTCAGAGTCTTTAAGTCAGCATCGTTTTGTAAAATTATAACAGGGTTGTCGCCATCCGGCAAGTCTACTCTTTCAATCTTCTCGTAAGCTGGATCCAAATAATATAATCTAAAAAAAATAATAATTTTGATATTAATTTACTTTCCGAAGTAAGAATACTAAAAAATTACATCTTATAAAAGTTAAAGTATATCACAAACCTGGATCCGTGTACAGCAAGAGCTTTAGGATGTGCAAGATTGTTGGCGTTAGATAAAATAGTACGCACGTCTTGACCATCTGTCGTCATACATTTAATATATCCTGAATATTGAGTACTGAAGTACAACATCTTATTGGGTATATCAAGAGTAATTGCTTCCAGCCACTGCTCGGACTCGATGAGAACTATTGGATTGCTACCGTCCGTGTTAACTCGGCCAATTTTGATTGGAACACCGAAACCACCTTCGTCGACCCAGAATACGTGACCCTCTAACGGATCAACACACATAGACTTAGGCTTAGCAACTGAAGTTTTATTGCCGTCATTGGCGAGAACGATAGTTCGGTATTTAATCTCGCCATCAATCTTTATCACTTCAATATTTGATGCAACCTTATTACCGATAAAGACATTACGACCCAGCCAATCAACAACAAATGTGGATGGAGAACCAACGATTCCTGAGTCACCTATTCATAAAAATTGATTAAATTTCTAATTTTTGAAAAATGTATAATAAAACTTAAAAATGATTACGAATTTTACCAAGCGGGTTCGGAAATTCTGTACGATTTCCACCAATATAAGGCATAGTATAAAGAGTACTATTCTCACTATCATCATCATTATCTTTGGCTTGTAACCAGTATACCATATGTTCTTTCCTATCGTAATCAATACATCTACCACCTTCGATACCAACGACTGGTGTTATATATCCACTCTTAATATCTCCGGGTGTTAATGATACATCGACGATCTGTTAATACATTCAAAATTGTTTTCATTTTTCAAAATATACAAGAAAAAATTACTATATACTTTTTACCTGTGATCCTCGTAGTATCATTAAGAACGGTGTATCCTCTTCAATGCATCTTCCATCACTCAACTGTTTAAATCCAACAAGACACTTACAACTATAACCCTGCGGTGCTTTGGGTGATAAAAGACACAAATGAGTGCAGGAAGCGTTTGCACAAGGATTTGGCGTGATCGGTTGCAGTACCGGATGATGAACGTGGATAGATAAAGGTTGCGAGATAACATGAGAAACAACTGTCTGATTAGTGCCCTTAAACTTGTGAGCCGAGAGGACACGGTTAAGTTGTCGATCGGTCCAGTACATTGTATCCTCGAATAAAGTTAGCGAGTGAGGATGAAGTAAATAATGCGAACTTGCAAGAACTTGAATACGTTCTGAACCATCATAAAGACAGGTGTCAATGAAATCAAGCTTGCTGTCAGCAAAATAGATTCGTTTGGTTGCAATATCTAATGCCAAACCATTAGGCCAGTAGATTTTGGTAGTAATAATGGCTGACCGAGAACTGCCATCCATACCGATACGCTCCACCCTTGGATTTTCACCTATTTATTTTAAAATTAGTATTAGCGCTAACAGCTTAAAGTTAAAGATTTTTTAAAGAAGCCTTTAAAAATAATTTTGATCTTACCCCAATCAGTCCAGAAAAGCCAGCGTGCTCCTGGACTTGGGTCCAAGCACATTCCTCGAGGTTGAGTAATATTTTCTTTGACAAGAACCATTCGATTCATTCCATTCTCTTTGGCGACTTCAATCGTATTTAATTTCGAGTCAAGCCAATATAGATTTTGTCCTATCCAATCATATGCCAAACCTTCCACAAGATCTAAACCACTTGATATAACATCCTACATAAGAAAAAAAAAATAATACGTTTTTTATTTCTCCGCAAAAATACTATTTAATAAAAAAGCTAATACAAACCTGTGGATAACTGCCCTTATCGAGCCTGGAAATCTTCTTCAACTTCATATCTGACCAAAATATCGTACCAGTATGCATATTACTCGCAGTGGCAACCACATTCTCAACGCTTGTTGGTACTCTTTCTAATGCCTGATCTTGTAGATCAGCAACGAGTATCGTGTGTCGGTTACTGATGATAAGGAAGGCTGCACTATGATTAAAGGCCTTACAAGTGTGTTTGTCAGGTTCAAGTGTGTATCCATCAACACATTTGCAATAAAAACTACGTTTGATATTGACGCATTTTTGAGAACATCTTCCAGGTGGATCGCATTCATTTACGTCGCGACAAGTAAAACTATCATCGCTCAATTCCTCACCTGGAGGACAAGTGCAGTAGGCTCCCAGAGGTGTTTGCGTGCAGTTATTACTGCAGAGCCCGTAATGATGCGATTCTGAGCACTCATTCAGATCACAACCTGGTCCTTCATCGCCTCCATGCGGACAATCTATTTTACCTTTAAAATAAAAATATTTTTAATACCACTTACTTCGACTAAAGACTTTCTAAATCAGTTTTTAAAATTTCAAATAACTATGTACATATTGAAATTACCAAACGCGATTAAAGTTTTACAATTTCTTGCCATTTATTTCCTCAACTTACCATCGCAAACACTTGTGAAATTTATACACTGATTCGTCACATTTGGACACTGCCACTGTTGGGATTCGCACTTGAAGGGTGGCGGTGCACAGGCGTGAAGTTTCGCATCTTCGTCCGAGCCATCGCCGCAGTCATCTTTACCATCGCAAATGTAAGCTTTAAAGATGCAATGAGAGTTGCGGCACTTAACGTAGCCTGGTTGACAATCAAGCATGCCACAAGTTGCCGGTTCGTCAGATTTGTCATGACAATCAGGCGTACCGTCACAGTACCAACTTTTTGGAATGCATATACCTGAACTGGCGCATTGAAATTGTTTATCTGCATTGCACTGATCCGGCGCTAATGATGGACAGCCAACCTAAAAATAGATTTATGTATGTTTATTAAAAACAATTATATATCTTTAGAAAATTATAGATTATAGATTTACCTCGTCAGAGCCATCATTACAGTCGGATATGCCATCGCATTTGTACGATTCAAGCACGCACATTTTCTGGTCAGCACAAGTAAACTGAGTACTTAAACATGTGACTGGTGGACAATCCATTTCATCTTGTTGATCAAAGCAGTCATTATCACCGTCGCAAACCCAAGACTGAGGAATGCAGTGGCCTGAGCGCGGGCATGTAAACTGAAAGTACGAGCACGTCTTGGCTGCACAGAATTCACCTTCATCTGAACTATCGCCACAGTCGTTTTCTGAGTCACATTTCCAGTTTGCTGGAATACATCTAAAAAGTAAAAATGAAATTTCACATTCTTTAGCAAAAAATGTTAAATTAAAAACTGTGAAAAATGTTGAGCTAATACCAACCTGTTATTGTCGCAAGTAAATTGATTGGCTGTGCATGTTATATTAGGACAACCAGTTTCGTCACTGTAGTCGCCACAATCGTTCTCAGCATCGCAACGGAAACTCAACGGAATACATCTGCCGGCCTTGCATTGGAACTCATTGCTGCTACAGGTTGGTTTAGTGCAGTTCTGCATTTCATCACTATTATCAAGGCAATCATCATCGCCATCACAAACCCAGGATTGGGGTACGCAACGTTGGTTAGCGCATGTGAAGTCCCAGGCGTTCGGGCAGGCCAAGAGTGGTGGTTCGTGTTGGTGATCTTCCGTACACGTTCTTTCTACACAGGTATTAAAGGTTTTTTTTAAAAACAAATATTATATACGATAAATGCAAATAATTATTTGGAAAAATTATTACACTTACCATCTTCCTGTAACTTCTCTCCGTAAGGACAACCGCATACTTTAGTCAATTTAAGTGCGTTGTACCTACTGGAACTATTGTTTGGTACTGCAAAACAGAGCTTTTCACAGCCTCCGTTTGAAATTGCACATGGGTTTTCATTAGTTGGTTTTTGGACTTCTCGACTGTAAACTTTAACACCATAAAGTCGATTGGTGGCAGGTTCACGAACAAGTATGGTCTCTTGCTCTCCTGTTTCTTTATGCATGCGAATGATGGCGTCTAGTCGCCAATCCGTAATGTACATCCATTGTTCGTGAATAGCAATAGAGAAGGGATGACGGATTAGACGCGAATTTACATTTCGTACATCTGTGCCATCTAGATTCGAGTGTTGTACATGATCTAGTAAAGCGTCGCACCTATAAATGTAAATATATAAATAAATAGATTATTGTGCAGACATTTGTCGAAATAAGTCGACACTTACGCAGACTTTCATTAATTTATGTAAATGTTTGAATAAAATTTACTTTAGAAAAATTAAACTAGATTAAATTAATTAATTTATAATTTTCGATAAAGTTACATTAAAAATGTGCTACATACCAGTAGAGTCTGTCCTTACTAAAATCAATGGCTAATCCGTTGGGCCATCCTAAAGTCAAATTCTTAAAAACAATAAGATTCGATCCGTCAGCGTGCGCTCGACTAATATTCGCCGGCCTGTCCCATTCCGAGAAGAAAATGAATCCTTGGTTGGGATGAATAACAATAGCTCTAGGCCGCTTAAGATTTTTCAGAAGTGTTCTTCTATATGTGACATTACGTGTACTCAAAACATTTAGAGTACCTTTTCGAGAGTCAATATAATAAAGGTTTTTGGCTGCCCAATCAACGGCCAGACCCTCGACGCCCTCATTTTGACTAGCCAGAACAATCTCGCGACCCGTGCCATTTTGGTGTACCTGCAAATTCGATTTTTTGCTAGGTAATTTGTAAAAATTATAAAAAATTAAATTATGTATGAAAGTGAACAATACCCTATATATAACATCCTGCAAAACGTCACTATAATATATATAACGTTCGTGTGCGTCGTAATCGAGACCAACAAACCTTGCTCTTCTAGATACGACTGGAAGTATTGCGTCGCTAAAACCTTCGGATACAGGATCTAAAACTCGACCCTTAATAAACCTTTGTTGCGAATACATCAGAAATTCTTGAACTATGACACAATTGCGCAGATCCGAAGACAATCTCCAACCTATCGTGATTTATATTTAAATTAAATTAACTCAAAAAAATATAAACAGTGCATAAAAAATAAATAAAATATAAAAAGTAAAATTGTACAACTAAAAGTAATTATTTAATACTCTATATTCTAAAATGCAGTCGAATGATATATAAAAGAGTATTAATGCAATAGCTTTGATAACTGCAATAAAAGTAGTCACGTATAACATTGAAATACGTCAGAAAATAACTCTTCATGCTTTTTTACCTTACAACAGACCACTCCTGAGCCTCGTCTGCAGCTTTAAAATTTTGCATTCAAATATATTAATTTTAAATTAATTTTTAATTATTATTTCAAATAATTTCAAGCTTTGAACATTTATAATTTATGATATATTCATTTACGAATTTGAAAATTGTTAATAGATACTATAAATATTAAAAAAAACTTAAAATAGTATATTGTATATCAAGGGCGTAAAGTGGGCTTTTTTAGACCGAGTGTGAAGTTTGCAGTACGAGTCAAGGCGAGTTAGCCCGAGCCGAAGGCGAGGTCAAAAAGCCCACTTAACCCTAGGTCAATAACCCACTTAACCCTAGGTGCACACCGAGGTCAAAAAGCCCACTTAACCCTAGGTGCACACCATATTTTTTGTAACGCGCGGACATATTTTCACGTTTTTTTCGTGCGTGTTAAGCGTATTTTTTGATACGGCAACCACGCGCTTGTTCAAACATTATATAAAGGTAAAATTCATCCGTGAATAGCGTAATTTTAATTTCTATCTATTCTTTCTATTTCTTTCTTCTTCTAAAAAAAACTTTTTAGCCCGCTAAAATAACTTTTTTGCCCGCCGATCAAAAAAGAGTCACTTTAGGCCCCATTAATAGGTACGAAAAACGCGAAAATCGTTCGCGTGTTACAAAAAATTATTTACTTCTTGTTTTATAAAATTTAAAAACACTAAAGGAACTTACCGATATCGCAGGCACATCGATAACCGAGTCTGCTTCCAGCAGCAGTAACGATGCACATGTGCTGACAACCGCCGTTATTGTTTCCACAGGGATTTAACGTAGGTTTGGGTTGAACCAAGGGATGTAGGGCCTTGATGGCCTTGGTATCTCGCAACTTAGTCACGGTTTTTACCGAATTTTCATTTTGCGTCTTTTCCACGCTTAGTATCGCTTGTTTAGAACTGTCCGTCCAGTAGACTTTGTTTTCGAATAAAGTAATTCTTATTGGCGATGGTACCTAGAATTAATGCAATTTATTAATCTAAAAGTTTTAAGTTTTCAAAGAATTTAAAAAATATGTGATACAAAATCTGATAATTTAAAAGTAGTTGTTTTTTCAGTTTGTACTATTTTTTTATTATTTACAAAATTAGCAATTATAATTAATCGGTTTGCTTTCGTAACTTTTAAAAGACGTATTTTAAGAACAAAAAAGTCACTTAATCAAAGAAAATAACTTAAATAGTTTACCTGATTCCCCCTAAGTATCATAACGCGATTACGTCCCATATAGTCAGCGGTTTCGATATAGTCCAGCAGCAAATCACACCAGTAGACCCTGTAGGCAATGAGATCAGCAGCAACGCCAGAGACTTTGTAGGCAGCCTCAGAGACGATGGGAAACGCATCACTACCGTCCATGTTGGCTCTGAGTACCTGCTTGTTATCGGCAATGAACATGAGGCCTACGAGAGGGTCGAGGGCTATGTCTGCTGGATTGGTCAGATTGGAGCCGAGCACGATGCCGTGGTAACGTCCGTTCAACTCGAAAACATCTATTTTCTGCACAATCGAGTCTACCACGTACAATTTGTCGCCTACAAAGTCGACTGCTAAGGCTACTGGGGCCCACGAGCCTGGCTGCGATATGTCTGTGTCCATGTGGTCTGAATCTATTTTAAATTTATCTAAATTTATTATTAATAGTAATTGGAAACTGTTTTAGTGGAACTTAACTAATGCGCTCCCTAACGTTAAAGTAAATGTTTAAATTTATGTATTTGTACTTAAGAGTGCTCTACCAAAATTGTCCAAGTTCGAACTGACTGTGGCGTCTCCTACAACTATGAAAATTTTATTTATTAATTTAAAGTTAATTGAGAACTCTAAAACCAGTAAGTTTTCCAACTCGTAGATAATATCAAAGTATATTTCAAAAAAAGTTTCACGAAGAAAGGAGTGAAAATAAAAACGTAATCTGGAGGAAACAATTTTAAGACACAGCAGACGAACATAACCAATACACTGTTGCATTGTCCACTTGAAATGTTTTCTCCAGATTACGGCTTCATTTTCAATTCTTTCTTTCTGAAATTTTTTTCTAAATATACTTGGATATTGCCTACAGTGGGGAAAGCTTTGTAATTAGTTTCTAATTCCCGTTTTTTAATACAAATTAGAAAAATATACTTTGAACATTTGGTGGCGCACCAATCGCCTGGCAGAGCACTCTTAAATATGCAGAAAAATCAATTAAATCATAATAGTACATCCGAAATAGAATCCTTTTAGCGTTCGAGGTGCTACATACTATTTTTGACTTAATGGAACTTGTTTTAAGAAATTAAACAGAATATTCAAATAATTAGAACAGTAAACTATTCAAGAAATATTTATTAAAATAATAGTAAAAAAATTAAGTGGATAAAAATGTTGTTTGACTTAAACCTTTCAGTCATCTGCCCTCTGCAGAGGACAGATCGTTAAATTTACTTATATAATACTGTCAAGCATATTTCGAGGTTTAAATGCTTAATTAAACTTCAGTTTTACTCAAGTAATTATGTGCAAATGAATTTCAGACTTTCTGAATTTTTACAAAGATTCAAACCAAATAATTATAAACCTTTTCAGATGATCCTGTTTAAGAGCAATTACTGTAATTTTGGATCATTCTACTTATAAGCAATTATATTCGTATCCTAATAATTTTGCACATATATGTCTACTTTTATTAACAATTTCTAAAAATATTAATTAGAATTTGATCTCACGGTTAGATTCCAAATTATAAAGTAGTTACAATTATTGACATCCCTAGAACGTACGCATTAAAAGTTTAACTAAAATAAAATTTTTAATAAAATATTTAATTTAATACATTTTATCATCATTTACTTACTATCAATATTGTATTCTAAATAAGAAAAAATCATGACTGAAAAGGTTAAGCAGAACATCTCCAAAAACATAATTTTTGGTTCCGTAAATATTATGGTGTATGTAAAAGGCTATGAGGATTAGTGAAAACGTAAACATTATATCTTTCGCATTTTAGGAAGTGTATATATTATATAGTATTTCACCACATGACTAAACAAGAGAGCGTTTAAAAATGACAGGCTTTTGTATGACTGTTGCAAGAAACAATAAATGGTTGAACACCTGCCTGCAAGTGGTAAAGTTTTGAGTTGATTAGTATATAAGACCACATCGGTAGCATATTTCATATATATAGGAACAGCGTTTGAATAAAGTGTACTGTGAACCCAATGTAAAACGTGCGTTACTTCCGTCTAACCGAAAATGTTTGAAAGCGATTCAAAAATGTATAAAGAATAATTGCGAATTTAGAATATAAGTTTCAACGTAAAAATCGGATTGTAAGCATAGGAGGCCACTGGGAGACTAACATATCCTTATGTATATTGACGTGCTGAACATGAATCCGCTCTCCGTTTGGTTCCATCACCAACTCATTTTGTGCAAATTAAGGAAAAAGCGGAAACCATCAATCTTAAACCATCAACATTAAACCCTCAACCTTACACCTTGATCCTTAGACTCTCAATCATTAAACTCTCAACCCTCAACGCTTCAGTCCTGAACCCAATAACCCTTAAAACCTGAAGCCTTAAACTTTCAAACCTTAAACCCTCAACCTTACACCCTGATCCGTACACTCTCAACCCCTAAAGCCCTTAACCTTTAAACTCTTAACTCTTAAGCCCTGAATCTCTAAATCCTCAACCCATAAGCCCTGAACTCTTAAGCCCTTAAACCTTGACCTCAATATCTGACTTCTTACATCCTTAAACTCCCAACCCTTAAACTCTCAGCCCTTAAACCCTGAAAATCATGATTAAAAATAGTTATTGCTGCATTTTTTTAGTATCTTACTATTTTTTTATTTTCAATTAAAAATTAATGTAGTTGCTTCTAATGGCTCTAAAATTTTTTATTTGGCTTTAGGAAATTGTACATTTCTGTGTATTTCTGAACATGTTTGTACATATTCGTATATTTCTTTACATTTCTGTACGTTTCTATACATTTCTGTACAATACTATACAAAAAGTCTAATAAGTAGCCAAATTGTATAAAATTGTATAGAAATGTCGATAAATTTACAGAAATGTACAGAAAGGTATAGAAATGTACAGAAATGTACGAATATATACACATTTAAAGATACAGAAATGTATAGAAATGTACAAATTATACTTCCACCAGGGATCCCCCTAAAATTTGAGAATCGTCAAAATTTATGTATATTATTTGATATTAATCAACCTCACATATTCTGCAGATAAAACAAAGCCAAGGGCTGAAATGGAGGTCTACACTCCCTTAAGAGAAGATAAGTAAAAAAGCTTATCGGTTATAATACATTATTTTTAGAAAATTTGAGAATGGCTTCGCAAGCTATAAATATATTCAGTTCAGCGGGTTAGACTTAATTTTCATGGAGCTATTTAATTAAGCTAATTTTGTTTTAAATTGAAACTTTGATCATATTTAAATTTTTTTTAAACTGAGTTTCTATAGACGAAAACGGCTTTTTTATAGATAAATTTATAAACGTATTTTAATGTTCAATTTTCAATGCTTAATTTTCAGTTCTGAAATTTGTAATATGTTTTCTAGTATATACATATATGCAATGTCTGATGATTTTTTCCAAGCTAAGTGCTTATGGATAAAGCTCGAAATTTCGAACAAAACAGTCCATTGCATGAAGTTTGCGAAGTACACAAGTTTTAAGTTATGCTTAGTTGAAAATTGATAATCATGTACCAATGAGTTGGCCGCTCGAGAGTCACCGAGGAGAGGGTCAACAAAAGAGCAAGCGAGGGATAGGAGGAGAAGGCAACGGTTCGAGAATAAGGAGAGCGAGCATGAGCCATTAGGACCCAGGTAAAAATAATTTATCTTATTTTTATAAAGATTTTATATAAGTTTTGTAAAGATTTGGTTCTATACAATTTATATAAAATTTTTATATAAAAGT
>UCOM01003474.1:0-17612 GCA_900474385.1 Ormyrus pomaceus | reverse complement strand
GGTGGTGGTGGTGGTGGTGGTGCGAGTGGTGGTGCTTCGACCGCCTGTACTCCAGCTCGCGGAGGTGACTCGTGAAGGAGCTCGGCACGTCCGGGTAGGGACGCTGGCCCAGGCCCAGGGCGCGGAACTGGTGCTGCTGCTGCCCTGGAAGAGGATGCTGATTTAGAGCTGTTGGCCAAAAGTCACTTGGTTGGGTTGTGGATAATGTGCGGTTGAGTGCTTATTTATATACGCGCGGAGAAAAATGTTCTACTAAATCTTCTGAAGTATATACTCAATTGTTTACTAATGATATCCGTTTGGGTCGGATTTGGTATAAAAATTACCATACTGTTCTTTAAAATTTACGAAACTGTCAGTCTGCGATTAAATTACTATAATTTTTCGTAAAATTTCCTGAAATATTTGTAAGAATTACCAAAACATTTTTCTTCGCGTACTTTTTTTTTCAATTGTTAATATTTCGAGCGTTATGAAGGTAAAATGAAAAATGTTGATATCGGGGTATAGAAACGATTTCAGGCGTAGATAATTATAAGTAACTAAAAAATGGTGGCGACAATTGATTAAAAAAAGGGTAACTAAAATTAACGCGACAAAGCATCGCGGCGGCGATTGGGAATCGCGCGCCGATCGGGCTTACATCCCGAGAAATTAGGCCCTGTCGGATGCGCTTCCCAGGTAAAATCGAGATTGCGCCGCGCGAATCAATCTTCCGCTGATGAGTCAATGGCGAATGGAATCAATACATAGTCTAATATCCGATTAGCGTATAGGCAATATCGGGGCGCAGCGGCTAAATGGCTGCGGAACGCTCGGCATGCTATTGAAGTCGCGCCGGGGCCGGGAAGCGAATCGACTTTCTTGATTAAGGCCCCCCCCCCCTCAATAAGCTTCATTAGCGGCGAGCCTCCGCGTTTTCGGGGCGCCTCGCTCTGTTCCGGTGATACTTTTCGCGACGCTTCCGTAACTATGCAGACTGCCGACTTGCGAGGTGTGCGTGTATGTATATGTGGGTGCGAAAGGGATGATGGGGTGTAATGAAGTCCAATAATGATTTATGTGCTTGTTTGACAGTGGAAATTTAGTAGAAGCAGATGCGAATGAGACTGCAATTTTTTTGCAAATTTATTTGTCTTCGTTAATATGAATGTTGGACTATAAAAAGATGATATTTTTGAAATTATTAAAAATAACTTACGAAAAACTTTTGAGTAAACAATATACTCGTTTTTTCAATTTTAATTAAAAATTATGAAAGTCTGTTTTAATTAATATTTATTTTTTCTTTTATTTCTTTTTATTATAATGAGAATGCCGAAACATTTCTCTTTGTTCATTACAGATATAAGTATAATAAAACATTTTATAACTTCTTATCGCTGATTCAACTTCATCATAACGAAGGTCAAGCATACAAAATCGAAGCATCAACTCAATTCAAAATTTCCTTCGCTACACTCTATCCTTAAAAAACACATTGCAAAAAGAAAAAAGAAAAAAGAAAAAAGTTCCTTGTCAATTGAAATCAACACCTCGCTCCTCGAATCGCTGGAAACGCAAAAACTCCATCGCGAAAATAATGAGGCATCGTGATGAAATTTCGCAAGGCTGCCGTCGAAAAAGGAGAGAGCCGGCAGAGAGAGAATCGAAGAGCGATTTCGGCTCGTAATACCTTGGCCGAATAATCATCAGCTCTCGGCGCGAGGCGCGCAAAACGCGATTACAGCCCGGCTATATGCACACGCTTGGGACTCGGAGCGCGCAAGTACGAGCTTATCTAATCGACGAGGCGGACGGAAACGGCGCGAGACTCGGTAGACGTATTTCTCGCGCTTTCGATATTCGCCTGGGCCCTTTCTTCTTCAGATAGCGGTCGGCGAATTTTTCTTCTCTGGATTTTGCGGCTTTTCAGCGTGATTTTCGAGTTGACGATTGGTCGTCGAGTTCGAACGAAGGATATAGTGATGAATGTGGGCAAAACTTAAGCTAAACGTTTTGGGTGATAAAGGATGAATACTGAGAACCAATTTTGCTACTCGATTTGAAGAATTACAAGCGCAAGTTTCTTGTAATGGTTTCTAACTATATATTTTTATTAAATTTTCCAATGTTAAAAAATTGAAAAGCTTTATCAAAACTTAATTTTCGTAGATACACATCGACGAAAAAGCATTCTGCGCGTGACAGTAAAGACACCTACCGCGTCAAAAGCTACGAACTTCGCAAGAGTAATCCTAAAAAGGGCCCAAAAGCACAACGGACTTGAAGTGCCATATGTCGCAGGCAGTCCGTCTTTAGAAAAAGAGCCGAAGCCGTGACTCTCGCCTCGCAAAAAAAAAAGGGCGCGGCAAAGCATGAGCAAACAAATTGAAAGAAGGAGGGCTATTATTCGTGCGAAGGCCCCCGGCTTCGGGGCCCCGAAACTAATACGGCCCAAAAGAAGGCCGCGATTAGAGCCGCGCGCGAATAATGACGGGGTGGCAGGTGTTTGCGGGACGCCCCTGCATTGTTGCGCCCGAGACAATAGATCGCGCGCTCCGGCTAGTTTCGCGTGCGGATGCCGAAGGCCCGCTCTGCTCGCTGCGCAAAAGTAGACGAAGCGGTATATAAATGCGTATATCGAGCAGTGCGCGGATTGCGTGACGCGCCTTTTCAGCTAGGCTTTCGGTTCGTTTGGCGTTATTTGCGTTGGTTCAATTAATTGGTGGGATTCGGAAGGACTTTGCTTCGATTTCGGTTGAAAACTGAAATCGGCATGGGTTTATTTACAAGTTTATTCACATCGGGAAAACCAAGGGGTTCGGATTCTATTACAGACTGCATGAAAGTGCAATGTACAGAAAACGGGTCTTTGATAGGCTGTATTTTAATAACGCATTTGTTACTTTTTAATAAACCTAATTTAACCATTCATTTCTGAGGACACGGAGAAACCCTGTTGTTATAAGCAATCCAAGCAGATTGTAAACTTTTTTGATCTGCAAAAACTATCGAATTTCTATAATTATATATATACTTCGCTACAAAAATATTCTCCCACTTAAGCTTCAACAGATTTATCGTTAGCCAAAAATTTCCTTACAATGCATCCAAAAGCAACATACGAGACTTAAACGATCCTGGCAAATCTCAAAAACACAATAGACCCCGGGCGCTCCTCCCCGAAATACCTCGGGCCGACTCCGCGGCACAAGAAACCCTCATTATAAAAAGGCCCCGATCCCCAAAATGGGCAGCAGCGAGGGAGCCTGCGGAAAATTCAGCCGCGTACGCGCAATATGTCGCCGCGTGCAGCTCACGCAACGTGCGACCGCACGGAGAGCAAACACGGCCCAGCTGACGGAGGCTCGCTCGCTCGCTCGCTCGCGGACTTTTAAAGGGCCCGCCGAAAGGGTTAAGAGTGCGCGCGCGCGTGTGTCGTTGAACCTGCCTCTTCCGCGTTCGGGGCGCAGATGCCTCGCGGAAGTTCGTTTTCGCCGGCGAGCGCGTGCCGCCTGGACGGCGGCGAGGACGCGTGCGCCCGCGGTGCAGTGCGCGAAGGAACGAGCTTCCGGGCGCGGAGAGACGCCGAGAGGGTTATTAAAACGGTGAACGCCGAAGATGCGGCCCGCGGTGACAGACCGCATCACGTGCGTGTGGTCGTAAGGGAATTTCGACCTTTTTCCCCACCGAGCCGGCCAGTCCACTGTCAACGGTCCACTGTTGCAGCTTTTTCGAGTTCGAGGAAATAAGTGCGTCGATTGCCCGTTTTCTCGAAGTTTGGGGGGGTTTCAAGGGTCGACGTTTTAAGCGGTAGTTTTTGGGTGGCTGCGTGCTACTGGATTGCATAGAAAAATAAACTAAATTAATAAGGTACAAGGTAGAAAATACGTATAATAGTTCAGAAATTGTGCTACTTTTTGTGTTACAAACTCGATCGTAAAATTAGCTTTCACGATTCAATCAGAAGCACTAGTTTCATTTTATTCATCGTTTTGGCAAAACAGCAGCGAGCAGTCAAAATTTTCTCAAATTTTGAAAACAATACTCAAACATGTGTCGACGGGCGAGAGATAACGGTTTGTAATGAACACAGATATTTATTTTAATTCCCAGTTCTTGGTTGCGGGTTTCGGGTATCGACTTTTGTTGTACGTGCGGCTTGTCGAGAAATTTTGCGTGGTTTCGCGAAACGGCCGAAAATGCTTGTGGGTTTTATTCTCTCTTTTTTTTTATACGCATTTTTATTTCCGCTTAATCGTTTCGTTTCAAGCAGTTTTGCCGAATCAATGGGACGGTGTCTCGAGTCGCACGTGTTCTTCGACCGATGCTATAATCAAGTTACAATGGTTTTTTCTTACGTAACGCGGTCGTTGAAAAACCTGAAAGGACTAATTAGCCGAGGTGGATAAGGGAAATTGACAGTGCAAAAAAAGTATCGTCAAATTAACCGAGGATCGGTCTAGTTTTTAGGTTCGCAGGGCACTCTGGAAAACTTATTCTAACGGAAAAATAGGTTCAAATGAGACTCGTGATAAACCCAGAATCTTTTCAGAATTGAAGTTTCGAAATATCTAACAAAATTGGATGATCGCGCTATTTTATAGACAAAAGAAGCCAGCGAGCTCGATTAACAAAATTCCCAAAGCGCTTCGGCAAAAACAAGCAATCCGCCGAGCGCGCAGCAACAAAGCTCCCCCAACCAGTTGTCCAAATCCGCGCGGCCGCAATATATCAGATTCCATTTGGAGCCGGCAACCTCTCGGCGCTCCGCTCAAAACTCTCGCCAGTCAAAAGCGAAGCAATCGAGCCTCCGTCCGGCGAAAGCCGCGACAAATAGCCGCCGCCCGCGCTCCGGGGAAAATAATAGCGACCGGCGGTATACGGTCCGCGTGTATCGCGCCGTACGGAGCCGAGGGCTGCGCAGCTGATTCCTAAATCCCGCGGCGTGACAAAGCTCGCGTCGCCGGCTTAAGCGCCGGGAAATCGCGCAATGCAGACACGCCGCCAGTGCATCATAGCGCACCATCTGCTCGATAATGACTCCCATTACCGGGGCCGAGCGCCCGGACTTTCGGTGAATTATCGGCGCATTTTCTCTCTCTCTCTCTCTCTCTCTCTCTCTCCTAGATAGGCGGCTGCCGCAGCGTGTAACTACCCCTCTTTTACGGGCACGGCTAATCTCGGGCGCTGCGGAGGAATATCGCCGAGTGCGCCGCTGAATGATTGCCCGGAAAAAGCGGACAAGTGTCGCGAGGCCGGCTGGATTTGCGACTGTCGAGCGGTGAGCGACGCTTTTGGGGAGATGGCCTTTTTTCGGGTTGGCTGCTCTGCGGGGAAGGGGCTGTTTACTACGTGAGAATTCAATTCGGGCTGGTTTGAGTTGCGAAAAAATAATTTTTGCTTTTGCTCAAGGAGCATTAGGAAATAGAGGGCAGAGTGAAATTTCTCTTACGAGGTGAATCAAACTTTTTTTTTGAGAAAGTGAATTTATATACTCTGTACAGTTCATCGTTCGATCCGAGCGATTTTCGTCTAAACCTTTCAATGTACTTTCGTAGGTTGCTGTTGCAGATGAAGCATTCATTTCCGTCGGAATTTAAACAAATGACAGGTTAATAATTCGGGAGCGATTGAAAGAGACACAAGCGACTGAGGTAGAAACTCTATTTACTTACTCGTTTTGGAGCGCGGCTCCCGAGGACCGTCGACAGTGACCTTAATAGCTCTCGTGTACGTTGCTACTTGTGGTGGCGTCGTCGAAACCGTTATCGTGATGCTGAAGCTTTTTCCTGAACAGACAGAAGAAAATGTTTTCGTCACTAATTTTATTGGATTAAATGCATTCTTTTTCCCCCTTTTTCGCTTTATCGGATTTCATATTTTTTTGCGGTTTTCGTGCGAATCAAATGTATTCTAACTTTGTTTGTTGGCGTGCATTTTCTTTTTTTTTTTCATTTATTCTTGTTCTCTTATGAAACTTGTTATGCTCGCAACTATTTGTACTTTGTAGTATAAATAGAAGAGCAATGTACTAGTGTATTTTGACGCGACTGCGTAATGTGTTTCCGAACGTCATATGATGATTATTGCCGCAGAGCCTTTAGTTTCAATAATGGCCTGAAAATTGTAGTAAAAATAATTTATTACCTGTTGTCTTGAATAATATTTTCTAAAAGAAAATTATTGTTACATCAGTGTTTGAAGTTTCAGACAATATGGATTTGCATTAGATGAGATCGGGGTTTTTTGATCATTTCATGAACACGCTTATACAATTATGTGTATACAATTTCGATTATATTAGTAATAATCTGTTATATGCAATCTAACAAAGATTTGGACATGAATTTGAAATAAATCATTAATTTTTTAAAATAGTTGAGTTTCAATTTTTAGTATATTTTTGTTTAATTTTACTTTTTGGATAAAACTCATGTAAATCAGTTATTATGATGTAAAAATAACTTTATATTTTACTTAAAATTAGATGTTCTCATAATTAATTAATATAAATTTTTAAAATTTCGGCAATTTATTAAGAAAGTATCAAACATACACGTTAAGCACTTTGTTTAAGACTTTATAAAAAGCATATGAATCCCTACTCAATTTGCTCGGATCTCCCTTACCTAACTTTAAAGTTCTCTCCTATAGGAGTTGTATGCAACCGTTCAAAATCATCAACAAAGTTCTTCAAGAAAATCTTATTCAATCTCATACCGAACAAGCGGCAAGCATCCCGCTCAAGTACCAAGACAATCGCCGCCTGGCAATAACCATGCAAATGACCGTTAATTTAAATTCTATTTTCGCCGATAAATCCAGCAGTAACCCTAAATCCAGAGTCGCAACGAGAAGATGCTCGGTGTCCAGTAGACGGGTAATTAAAAGCGCACTTTCGCCGGGCGCGCTTTTTAATTTGCTGCCTCGTGAAACGTCGGAGCCCGAAAACTGCACTCGGAAGAGAGAGAGAGAGAGAGTGAGGGACAATAAAAAGGCGCGCGCGAGCATAGAAAAAGGGTGGAGTGCCGGGCGTATATCACGCGGGACGAAGGTTCCTTGGGAGGTGTCCGGGTATATTAATTCCCTCTCCATAAACGTCCGACGGGGAGATTGACTACGCGGCTCTTAAACGGCGGCGGCGGCGATGGCGGCGGCCGTCGCCTCGCTAATATGCATTCGGTTATATTCCCGAGAGCTTCTTCGCGGACGCGGCCTGGACCGATGACCCAGGGTTATAAGGCTGGCTTTGCAGTCGCCAACGCGTTCGGCTGCATGGTGCTTGATTTCGTTTCAGACCAGTGTTTGGGGAAAAGCCCTGCAGCGAGTTCGAAATTATATTTTTTGTAGGATGTTCCGACATTTTTTGCGGTTAGATTCGTTTTTGAGCTGCTACTTCCTTTTTCCAAATTTTCTTACGAGCAGCCTAGTTTTACTTTAGAAGAATAATGGTTTTTTGACGTAATATATTTCAAATTGAAAGCATCTTTTAAACGCGAGAAGAACGGTACTAAAAGGATAAGAATAAAGAAAAGTACTAAAACTTTCAGTAGAGCCTCGCCTTAAGCTTCTTACAGAGCATAAAAGTCCAGCGGCAGAGGAAGAAAAAACAAGGACAGCCCACGAAACGTTTAATAAACAGGCAGTCACAAAGATTGTCCACAAAGAGCAGCCAATAACCAAATAATCCCATTAAACCTCGCGTCCCGATTCGACGCATCAAACGGAGCCGCCTGTCAAGAGAGCTGCACTCCCTCTTGGACTTTGTTTCCTCGCGCCTTTTGCCGTGCGCCGCGTCGGCGGGAACTAGGAGACATTTAAAAGAGGGGGGGGAGAGAGAGATCCCTCGGACCGCTAAATTTATTAACTGCCGTAAACGACAGCCCGCGCGGGTAGGGGCATTTAGGCGAGACGGTTTTATGGTATTCATTATCTCGCGCCAAAGACGACGTCGCACACCTCCCCGACTCCCTCCGACCTCCGAGCGATTACTTCTTAGGGGCTTTGATTTTTTTGAAGGCGCGGGCGATTGCGATTTTATGTGTGATCGTTAATGCGCGCGTTTATTTGCGAGTGCCCGCGCGGATGGGAGGCGGGTGCTCTAAGGCTGATGCTGTTGGAAAAAATTCTGCATGCCTGCTGCGCTTCGAAAATTTAGCAATTTTTCTCTGGAAAAATTATTTTTTTATTAAAAAAAAAAAAGCTTCTTTTGGGTCTGCTTTTAAACAGCAAGGTACGCTATTAAATAAAGGATTTCTTTTCAATAATAAAATAATAAAAACAAAAACGTCGTGCAACTCCACGGTTAAAAGATCGTCGCCGCAATTGTTTAGCAGCAAATACACTCCGGGCAATCGTCAATCCTGCCTCGGGCAAAAGCAATTTTTCGAAAGGAAAAACTGGTCGCCGGCCCCATAGGCAACCGTGGCCGGGGGGGTTGAACAAAACAAAAAATGGCTCGGCGCGGCCGATGCATCAGGCGTTTGGGGTGCAGCCTCCTCCTCCTCTCGGTGCATGAAGCCGCTCTTCGGCGATCCATCGGCAATCGCGAAGGAGGAGCGGCTCGTTTGTCGCGCTCGGCAATGGCAGCGGGAGCGGCTCGGCGATTTGTAATTGTCGCGGCCGGCCCGCGCCGCGTGTCTGTCAACATGATAACCGGCATCAAACACCCCCGCGGATCCGCGAAAACCAGTCAGCTGCAGCAAGAGCCGGACGACGGTTATAAGCCCGGTTATGCCGGCCGCG
Organism: Ormyrus pomaceus; assembly: GCA_900474385.1. Taxonomy (NCBI): domain Eukaryota; kingdom Metazoa; phylum Arthropoda; class Insecta; order Hymenoptera; family Ormyridae; genus Ormyrus; species Ormyrus pomaceus. The sequence continues at coordinate 8,882 of UCOM01003474.1, read as the reverse complement.
GCACACCTTTTGCTCCCTTGTGGCCTGCAGCGCGACTCGCGATCGAGGCGCCGACGCGGATTCGGTGTGGTAGCGCGTTTTACGAGGGTCGCGTGATGCAGATTGTTGCTGATAGCGACTCTTTTATATAGTAGTTATTGGGCTACTTCAATCAAAATAAGTTAGTATGTATTTATAGTTTTACAAATGTAGTTTTCGTTCTTTTAAGAGTTACCAACAGTCTTATACTTCAATAAATCTTGTTCACGAAGCTACTTTAAGTTTAATTACTAAAGACAGCAATAAACGCACCGAGAAAAATAACGAATTTTATTAGCCAACTTATACTGCGGCAGCAGTAACCGAAAGGAAAAAGCAAAAATCAGTGACAGCCGAGTCGAGGGGACAGAGAAATACTGCAGCCGCAAGAGCGCCGCTGACGCTCGCCGTCCTTGTCATCATTCTCATTCCGGCCGATGACAGTCCGATCGGTAGAACGATTCCAAGCCATCGAGGGAGGGTGGCTCTTTTTCGGTTCCATATCTCTGTTGTTGATCATTTTCCCCGAGCTTTGTCGTTGTCGCTCTGTTTTCGGCTTCATTTTCTCGCTTGACATATTGCTCATCAAGCGTCGCCGCGGCCCGCGTCAATCCCAAGAGACTGGAAAAGGTTCGTTACGCGAAATCGAAAGCGCGAGCGAATTTTGCAGCTCCGCGCAGGAATGGAAATCGGTTCTCTGTCGAAGAATGCAAATTGCAGTTTGAAGAAGGTAGTTTTGGCGGCGGGAGAGAAGGTTGTGCTTGCAATCGTTATTTCGATACTGCTGTATTATTCAGTCCTTTGCAGGCGATCCTTAATATATTGAAAAATTATGAATATTCATAAATAAATACATGTAGCTTGTAACAAAAATTTCTATTAAAGTATCGCGCGACATTACCATTTTATTCTATACGAAAATTGTACTATTATTAGAACGCTAATATCGAAGATAAGGTAAGGTAAATTGTAGCTAAGCTAATTAGCTGCATCAAAGCAGTATAACGCTGCTTTAATGCTGCACCAAGCTCGCATCAGTACTGCATTTACCAAATTACTTTTGAGAAATACGGTTAGTGCGGGACAGTGTCCGGAGCGACACTATACCGCTGCACTATTTTCGCGTATCAATGCGGCAGCTCTGCCACATCGGTGCCGCAGAAAATATTTTTGCACGGGTATCGCTCCCGCATCTCCAGTCTCGAATTCCAAGCCGAGCGCCGAAAACCAACCCCCGATACAACCCCCGGGAAAATGGTTACGCAGGGGTTCATTACGCTCGGATCGCGGAGGTAATTGAATTAACCGGGGCTCCGGGCCTGGCTCCTTTTTCCATCGGCGGCGCCTCGACGATTGCCCGTCGGGCTTTAAATACCTCTCCGCGGTGTGCCCGGCATATGTTATGTAGCGCAAAACCAAAATCCGGGCCCGCGTCCATCTCCTCGAGCGCTTTGAGCGCTAAACGGCTTAGCACGCAGAGCGGCCGGGCGCCGCACCGCCATCAGTTAAGCGCCTCGGAATCTCATTTCCGAAAATCCCTTTGGAAAATCCGGGGAGAGAGAGAGAGAGAGAAAGCTCTTTGCTCTCCGCCGCTGACTTTGCGCGGCGAAAATGGATTTAGAGAATATTAATTCAGATTTGTGCGCGAATAACGCCCCGGCAAAGTCCTGCAAAGCTCATTGAGATGGCCTGCTTTTTTGGACAAAGCTGCCTGCCGTAGGAAGGTGCTTTCCCAGTCTTTTGCCGGTTAATTAGCTGCGTCGGCGGGGTATCGCGCTTATAGTTGTTACAGGTTAAATTTATCCACATTTTTATAGAGCTTAATTAAGTAAGCGTCGGGAGCTTTAATCTTTTCCATCTTTTGCGAGGATAAAATAACGTTCGTTTGATGGATTAGTACCGACATTTTCCGATTTTCTAGCATAAATATGCGAGATGCTACATTCACATTCTACTTTCTCTATATGCAAATAATTTCCCCGCGCGATAAAAAAAAGCCAAAACTTGTCCCCTACGATTGCAGCGCCGCGTAATAAAAAAGTAGGCCGACCTCCCCGCCCCCCTCCCACCTTCCTCCGCTGCAACTATCTTGGGAAAAGCCTCGAGCAGGGTGCCATTTCGCCGTGGCCGGTTGTTTCGGAAGGGGGCGCACGCGACTAGAAGAGGGTGCCGGATAAGAGCGAGCTTGCGCGCAGGTAGGTGGGGTCGCGTACACTGGCCGCTCGTCGTCGGAGGGCTAATAATGCCGCGCGCTCACGAGAGAGACAGAGAGAGGGTATATATATATATATATATACATATACGCGCGCAGGCCGTCGGAGCTGCGGTTAATACTCGATGATGGGAACGGTCATCTGCAGAGACAGGACAGCGCCGCTGCCGCCGCCGCCGCCGACAAAATCGGGGCCACGAGTCTGTCGTAGCTGTGTTGGCCCGCCTGGCAGCCAAGCGACTGTTACAGTGCATCAACGATGCAGCGCCGCCTCGTTGTTCCTCCTGCCTGCCCTCCCCCCCCGCTCGGGTTGTGTTGCCGGCAAGCGATGACGATCAGAGCGATGATGCCTGTCTCCCTCTCTCCCTCTCTCTCTCTCTCTCTCTCTCTCTCTCTGTCTCTCTCGAGCGCGCGTCTGTCCGCCAAGAAGGGAGAGAGCAGCCTGTTTATGAAGGATCGGTTTGCCGGCGATTGTTTCCGAAATTGCGCGAGGTACTTTGCTGAAATGGAGCGACGATAATTGTCGGCCGAATTGCCTCCGTGTAATTATGGCACGAAAAATCTCTGCGCGCGTTCGGTAGGTTTGCTTCGAAAATTGATTTTATAAGATTTTCTGGGCCGATTCGAGATTGCGTCGACAAATTCGCGTAGAAACATTCTATTGGAGATTTTATTTTAGTTTCTTCGCGATTTTAACTGAAATTAATCCGAAACAAATTTTTTTTTCATTTAGAGGCCCTTCATTCGGATCGAAACGTAATACTTGTAACAAAAAGTTCATTCCGGACAAGCATTAAAAGCGCGCGCGCGCACACGATTCTTACCGGCGAAGCGAGGCGGCCTCATAAAATATTCTCGAATCGAGCGCGATATACGCACAATCGGCGCGGGAATCGAGGGCTGAATTAATGAAGTCGCCGCGGCCAAAGTGCAAAACACATCCGAGCGCGCGGGAGAGAAAGCGGCCGTAAAAAAAAAAGGAGCTAAAAGCGCGGAAATACACCGCGCGCGCGAGAATGCAAAAAAAAAAAAAAAAAAAAAAAAACAACCGACGCGGGGGGACGGACGTCTGCAGCGACGCGAAAAAACGCGCCGTCAGCGGCCACCGCGCTTTCCTGCCGCGGCGTCGAGATGCTTCAGACCGCAAGACGTGTTTGAATTTACGGCGATGATTTTCAGATAAATTAATAATTCGCCGTTTCCCGTCGAATAATTGGATTTAATTGGCTGCTTTTTGTATGGTGGCACGCAAAGTCAAGTGCATGAACTTGTCTTTGGTTAATGCAGGCTTCGTAAGACTGGAAGCTCATGTCAAAATCGAAACTTTAATTAATTTTCTGTACGTTATACTAGAAAACGTTACTTTGTTTAGGTAAATCAATATAGAGCATTAACAAGCCACTTTATCTATTTGAATCGAACAGAAACAATCGAGTGAATTTAAACGATCCAGCGAAGAACAGGTAAAAAGAACTTTTTCCCGCGTCTCTTCCGATTTCTCGCTTTAATTACTCGGCGCCGCAGTGTATAGCCACCGCGCTCCCGAACGAACTTGACCTTAACCCTTTATTTGCACACATTGTTAAAGTTTTTTTCCTCTGTTCCTCCAGCTCCGCCTTCTCGCATTGAAGTTGCTGACAATGACGCTCGTTACGTCAGGCTGCCTCGGGGGCGGCTCGAAAGTGCGGCGCTGTTTTGTTGCGTGCTCGGCACTTCTTCTCATCGATCGCGGATATCCGGTTATTGAATTGCGTGGAAAAAAAAGAACTTGCGTCTTCGCGGGGCTGACGTGACTGCCGAAATTTTGGAATTGCCATGTTACTTTTTTCGCAGACCGACCGCGTAAATCTTTCGGCTCGTTGAGCGAAAGGCATTTCGTTTTATTTTTATTTCGTTAAGATTGTAAAATTATCTTTTCACATTCTTAGAAAGAATAAAATAAAACAATGCCATCTCGTTGACACGAAAATTGCAATAATTCTTATTAAACATTAAACTGTACAAAAATGATTTACCTAAAATTTTTACTAATTTTCCTGACCAAAATAAATTGAAAATTTCATTGCAACCAGGTTTTAAAAATTCTTTGAAAGCCAAATATCATATGTAGTAAGTTCATGATGGTTTGCGGTCAAATATTTAAGTTGTCAACGTCCTAAAGTACTAACTGTTTACCTACTAGTCTTTTCATATCGAGTTAACGTGGGAAACCGCCACTGCACGGTACTTGACAAGCCACAAGCAAAGCGGTAAGTTAAAGCTTATTAGTATTCGTTAGTCATTTTTTGCTTGCCCCCATTGATGCGCAGCTTCTTGAACTTGAGATACGAATTTATCAGAATTCTGAAGTTTATTATTATTAATTTACAGAAATCTCTCAGTAAGCTTAAAACACGATTTATATTAGTTTTATAAACCTCAAAACACTTGACAATGCAATGAACAAGTTATAAATCCTCGAAATCCACGCTTCCCGAAAGCCTTTTTAATTCGCCCCTCAAATGAGGCACAAAACCGATCGCACAATCGTCTAAATGGACCAATCATCAGCAATGCTCTCGAAATCCGCGCTTGTCAATAAAAAAAAAAGCCGCGCTCTCTCTTTCTCTCTCGAAAAAAAAGCTGTACACCAGGAGGATCGACTCCCTCGTCCCGCTAGAGAAACATCAGTCCGGCGAGCCATAATCCGCAATCGCTTAGCCCGGGAAACAAGCTCACCCCCCAACCCCGGTTTTTGACGACTGGCCGAGAAATCGCAAAAGCAATCAAATTAATAAACGGCCTCGCTCGGCGGCGCAGCGAACGAAACTATATCTGCTCTCTCTCTCTCTCTCTCTCTCCTCTGATCGCTGACAGTAGCGGGGGCACATCCGCGGTCGTATTACGTCCGCGCCACGGGCGATTCGGTCAATCGGCGAAATTGGGAATTACGGATTATTCGGCTGCTGCTGCTGCTGCTGCTGCGAGCGCCGCGATCTGTTTGTGCAACAGAGTGCGTTTTGCGGCCGCTGGAAAAATGGGCTGCGCTTCGCTTCTCTCGCGGAGGATTCTTGGGAGGGGAATTGAGTCATTTCGGAGCGGACGAGGAGGCGCTAGGCTGGGTTTTCGAGGTGCTGCTGAGATTCGGGAGGATAGGAGAGTTTTTTTATTTGACGATTTTTTGCAAGTTGGGATCTACGAGGAAAAATGAAATTGATATTTATTACTTCCTTATGAATCACTTGGTGTTTTATTTTTTTCACTGGATAATTTTGAAGGAAATAATAGTTAAAATAAATGCACGTACGTACTTTGTTAGTATTTAAAAAATGGTTTTTGTTGCACTGACTTTCTGATTGGTAAAATAACTGTTAATTTGTTGTTAATTTTAGTTGCATGACTACTGTATTATCATCGAGCTAAACTTGATAACTTTTAAAAGAATTAAATTATGAATCATAATATAATTTCTTTATATTTCTTGGAAAAAAGTGACGTTTGCTCCGCTCAATTAAATCGTAAAAACAAATCAGTTCAAATGATTATTGAAGTATTTTTTTAATAATCTCTTTGAGGAGGTTCAGATTATGCTTGTCAATTTTTCCGTAGGGTAATAATCAAAAAGCAGCTGCTATAAATTGATAAAATCATTGACTCACTCGATTCTAATTCGAGACACATCGGAAGAAGGAAAATAAAAATTCTTACTTATCGCCGCGTTGGACTCGCTTTCTACATCGATTAAAACACTCGAACAACCATTATTCGATCAGCCTCCCATTTCCCCCCCAAAAAAAAGCGCGCAAAAGAAAAGAAGAAACCCCCTGTTTACGCGTTCGAAAAAGCAGCGGCGAAAACGAGCGAAAGCGAAAGCTCCAGCGATCCGGCAGTTTAACCCCCGCGCGCATCCCAAAATCAATCGCTGCGAAAATTTTGAATATTCACACGCCTCCCCCCGTTCGGGCCTGCGTCGAAAGCGAAATATAAGAGTGGTCCGTGGCGGAGTGGAGAGAGAGAGAGAGAGGAAAACAGCGAGAGGAAACGGGGCGCGATACATATACACGCGCGCCGGACGCTCCTCGTTTTGCATCTCGAAAAGGCCGTAATGCAGCGCGAAATGACGGAACCGCCTGAAAGATAGATGATGCCATTCGCAACGAGCTCGTCGCGGCGAACGCGCGACCCCGTCAATCCATAACCCATCGCTCCCTCTCTCTCTTCCTCTATCTATCCGCGAGCGAGCCGCTGCGCGTGTACGTGTGTGGGTGTGTGTGTACGATGATGCGAAGGGTCGCGGAGCGCAAAACCCGAGCGCTAAACAACTGTCATGCCGCTCAAATTGGATTTCCATGACGGTCCATTATTTTGTGCGGCCTTTTGGCATACCTTCTGCACGCCCAGAGCTTTTGTTTCCTTTCGCGGATGCCGCGCATTTAGTCTGTGGCCGCGCGCGAGCTCTCTCTCTCTCTCTGCTTTGATTTCGGACGCTGAGTTACGCGAGCGGAGCTTCGCTGCATGAGCTTTTTATCACCGGCCGGCAGGGATTTTTCGGTTTTCGGTTTTGACAGTCCCGCGGAGCGCAAAGACGTTTGCCGACCAAATGTATCCGGGTCATAATTCATTATGAAGCTTCGAGTTTTTTATTAACGGCGATCAGCGGCTTTTAAAGTAAAATAAAAAAAACTTTTCGTTTGCGCAGAAATCAATACGCATTTATTCCTAACGTTATCGACTATAAAATAAAAGAACGCAACAACCACCCGCAAACGAGTTCAAAGCGGCGGCTCTCAAAACCGAAAAACGCGCCGCCGAAATAGGCCTCGGCTTTGCTTATGCGCGGAAAATCGAGAGCCAGGAGCTCGGCGAGCGTTCCGGTGCGCGATGATTTCTGATTAACGGCCAGTTGTTTCGGGCAGCGCGCCGCGCGCACAGGGCGGACGTCGAGTAATGACTCTGGGGTGGGCGGCTGCGGGACGCGCGACGGCTCCTGCCAAAACCAGGAGAATCATCCCGCGACGGAAAGAGCGTTTCGTTGATCTCGTCTTCCTTGACTGATCCGCGGGTTTTTTTTCGAGGGCTGGAGGGTTTTTCTTTCTTTTTTTTTTACATTTTTGGTTCGATGCAGTTTTTTGGAAAGTAGCGGGATCAACGGTTTACAGCTTTGGGTTGTCAGCGAGAAGTGGAACGTTTCATAGATATTAGCTGCGTTATTGCAAAACAAGTCGATCGTCACTCTTTTTATTTATATACAAATTGATTCAAAAGTCTAAAAATAGTGTCGGTTTTTATAATTGCCTGGATTCGCGTATTCGACGAAAGTGACTAAATATAAGTAAATAAATTTAAATTTCGCAAGTCTATTCTTTTGCGAATAACTGTCAATTTCTAAAGAACTGCGATAAAAAGTGGAGACTGCTTCCTGCCGCAAAACATGTAATAACCTCAAGATTCTTCGTATTTCTAACATTTCAGCGTAATTTGCCGCGGCTTACTTTAAAAAGACCATTATAAAATGCTACACATCTCACTGGTTATCTCTCTTGAAACAAATAATGTTTAATTGACTTTTCACAGAGCCCTTTTCCGCTCGAAAATAAAAGCGCCCGTTATCCCCGAAATCCCACAGAGAGCAAAAGTCCCCTGCTGCAGGTGGAGCCCTTTGGCGGGCAAATGAGCCGAAGTGATGCGTAGCCGCGGACGCAAACACTCGTGGATTCTCGGGTAAAATCTCTCGGCTAGACGCAATCGAAATCGCGCGGAGGGCCGCAGCGGCGCGGGACCCTCTAAAATCACGGTTATTGTAATCATCGTCATCGTCATCAAGCGACGTTTCCCCCCCACCCGCCGGCGCAGAGTCTTCTCCCCCTTCCCGGACTCTCGCGTCCACCTTTCTGTCGCTGTCATTCGCAAATGAACAAACTCGCGCGCGCGCGACCCCTCGCAACGAGTATCCGACGAGTAATTACTTAAAAATCAGCCGGTTTATGGCCGATGTTCCGCTGTGTTTGCGATGAGGTTTTCGAGTAATCGTCCTGTCCGAATGGCTTGGCTGGCCGAATGTTTGTATTAATTGTGATTAGGCGAGTGAGCCCGGAATTATATGTGTAACGTTGAATTTTGATTTTGGACGCTGCGAAGGTATGCGCTGGTTTTGTTGTAAAGTTTTAATTTGATTGTTGGGATAGGGCGCTTTGATCATGATCATCACGGAGAACGCGTAATTGATATAATTACGTCGGTGAATATCTTGTTAATAATATTTGCAGGTTGAAATCCTTGGATTTGCGTCGGTTATTTAAGTTTCCAATATCGTTGGAGCAGATGATTCTCGTGTTACAATGTAACACGTTCTGCAAGAGTATTTATTATTGTCTAAAACCACACCTAGTCCGTAGCCTGGATGTACTGCTTCCTTAACATTTAGCTTCTTTAGCCTTGCAACTTGTACTATTTAAAATAAATATAGCGCGAGGCAAGCCTTTTTCATTTATACTTATGGTGACTAAGATTTTATAATTTTCGTAAACAACGCAAAATTTTTTTGTATATGAATTTTTTACGCAAAAAAAAATCTTTATTTGTCCAAAAGTTATAGCTAAATAAAAATTTGCAATAAAATTAGGCTAAAATTAAATAAGTAGATTTTTTATGTTATTTTAATGGTCATTCTTTG
>UCOM01003473.1:0-17646 GCA_900474385.1 Ormyrus pomaceus | reverse complement strand
ATCCCTGAGCCTCAACTAGTCTGCTAGCGAGCGCGACAAATCCGCGCTACGCCACCTAGCGACCAGTCGGGCGGGCACCCAAAAGCGCCTTGGGGACAAAGGCCTTCCTTCTTGTATATAATTTCTATCATTTTATGTAGAATCATTTTTGAATACAGCTCTTATATACAATTTGTATTCAAACTGTACAAAATTTTTTCACGTGGGCTCTCACCTCCGAAATAGCGCACAGACACAGCTTCCCCCCCTTCCCCCTTCCAAGCGAAAATCAGAAAAAGCCGGCCCTAAATATCCATCAAGCCCGAACTCTCGAAAAAAAGTCTCCCGCACGGATTCGTTCCCGCGCTCCGCGAGGAAAAGCAGAGTCGCTCCTCGGAACAGGGACACGCGTACGCCCCCTCGTAAAAGGTGAATTTGCACGGTCACTCGTAAAGCTCCCGGGCGCGTGTAATTCGGCGGATATCACTCTTCGCGCGAGACGAGCTCTCGTCCTCGCCCGAACGGCGAAACTTTCCTTCGGCTTCGGCTCAGACACACATAGCCTGAGCCGAAGCCGAAGGAAGGTGCGTCGGTTATGGAGTCGAGCGAGGGGTTTTACGGGACGGGTGTCTTAATGCGGCTGGATCGGGGAGCCGTGATTTTGGGTGAGTTGTTGCAGCGTAAGCAACAGTGGAATTCGGCCGAATTTTGGGTTAGTGGAAAATGCGGAAAAAGGTATGTCGATATTTCACAGAAGTATTGTATCGTTTGTTGTGCGGTTTTCATTCAAATTTATATTCCGAAAATTCTCTGATAATAAAAATGTACTTTAATAATATATACACTGAGAAATATAATAAAAATTACAAATAATCAAAAAAATTACGATTCTTTGTAAGAAATTTTCCTAGAAGGTATGGCAATTTTTTTGGTTTTGACATTCTGTGATGGCCTTACTGGGTAGTACGGTAATTTTTACTAAACTTTTCTCTCAGTGCACATGTACTGGTCCAGCCAGAAGTCGACTAATAAATTTAGTAATTATAGAGCCCTAAACCGCGATAAGCGCGCGGAAAGCAGGCGCTTAAAATTTATCGAGGCGGGCCAAAAATCAACAAATCACCCCACGCACTCATATTTACGAGCGCGTGTTCAAAAACAGCGAGCAAATAAAAAAACAAAAAAAAAAACCGCGCGCAACAACCGCCCCAAATTTCGGCCACGCGGCATTCAGTAGGCCAAAAAAGGAAAAAGGGCCGCGCAATAATTCATCCGCGGCCGCCGCCGCCGCATTTCCGCGCGCGAAAAGGTGTCGAGGGCTTCAACGCGGCTCGGACGGGATATTTATTCGCGCTTAAAGCGCGCCTGGCAGCTACATAAAAGCCCTAATCGAAAACGGATAGCTCGAGCCGCCGCGGTTATCGGCGCTGAATAATTTCCCCCGATATATATCCTCTCTCGCCGCGTACGCGTTAACGATTACGCGCCGCGTGTACGCAAGTGTATAAGGCCCCGAGAGTGTTTGTAACCTCGATTATCGCGCTTTTTTTTACGACGGTGGAGACACGTGCCCTCGGCTGGAACGTAGAAGAGCGGGGCTTCTTGCGCGGTGCGGCTGCTGTCATTTTTATGGAGGAAGTTCGGGGTTCGCGCGCGCCGTGTGTAGGTAGAAAAACGTTGCCGCGGCAGCGGAGGCTGGGGATATGTGGCTGGATTATAAGCCGAGATATCGCTTGTAAATCATTGTTGGACGAGATGGGGGGACGTGCTGGTGGCAGCTGGTGGATTTTTAAAATATCAAAAGATGATTATTATGTAGAGACGCGATTTTTCGTTATTTAATTTTGACTTTTGCTTCAATGGAAAATATAATATTTGTTTGTGTAAAATCACTAAACTCAATATACTTTTAATTGGTTCGCGAGAAGAACAGGTAATGACATAATTTTGTTTGGAAAGAGGTGCTCCGTGCAATCATAATTGAATCTCCCTTAGGTAAGTTCGTTTAACTGCACTCTTAACAACTTTAATCGATTTTCGAACTGCATCTCTTTAAAACACTATTAGACAACCAAAAATTTAACAGCATTAATTACGTAAAAACTCCCGATAAAAATTTCAAATTTCGCCAATATTAAACGCACGCGCATTACCACCCCTTCCTACTTACCCGAATCTAATAGGGAACATCGTTCATTTCCCGCTCATTAAAAAAGGCGAATTTCTAGCCTAACGAACATTTTCGCGATGCCTGCGAACCATTAAAAAGCAGCAGCGCCCCGCGCCTGGATTACGTTACATCATTACGACACCGAAAGCGAACTCGGAGCCGAGTGTAATTCTCGCGCGCGCGTCTCATTTTTCACCAGCCGCTCCCCGCGCCGTTGTTTCATAAAGCACGCCAAACTTCCGCCGGGGCTTTAAGTTTTCGTTTTTCTTTTTTTTCGTTCTTGAATCCCGGAGCAAGTTTTCTCTCTCTCTCTCTCTCGCGGAGCTCGCGGAGAACGTCGATTACTTCGCGCGGCCGCGGCACTTTTTCAGTCGCGCGAGAGCTTTTGTTTGTCTTCTCTCGGGGCGAGTTCGGGGGGAGGGGGGAGGCGGAGTTATGGGCTGCGGGGAGTTTGCCCGATCGATGCTGATTCTTTTTTGCTTCGAGTGATTATGGTAATGATGGTAATGAAGTAATTATGGTAACGAAGGTAGAGGGTCGATTATTTTAAAAAGGAGCGGAGTAATTTTCAATTAGCTCGTGTAATGCGGCGTATCTGATTGATGAAATCTACATTTGATTTAAATTTTAACAGAACATTCACTTTGTAATTTGTTAATGTAACGTTTGTAAATTAAAATCGCACATTATTCATGTATTCTTTCGAACAAGCATACATTAGATTAATATTAATTACTTCGCCGTTATTTTCAAACAACTAGTACACTGAGAGAAGAAATATAGTAAAAATTACAAATAATTTTATAAAAATTACCGTACTGTCTAGTAAAGCCACCACAGACTGTCAGAATCCAAAAAATTACTACACTTTGTAAGAAATTTTACTATACTGTTTGGTAAATTTTCCTATATTTATAGTAAAATTTCCTATATATATAGGAAATTTTATTATACTGTTTGGTAAATTTTCCTATAAAGTATGGTATTTTTTTTTTTTTTTATACAGTCTGTGGTGGCTTTATTAGTAGTTACAGTAAGGCAATTTTTACTAAACTTTTCCCTCAGCATAAATAAACCTCCGCACCCGCGAAAAAAACCCAGCGAAAACTCGACGTTAACGAATCGCGACCAGTAACACCCCAAACTTGTCCTCCCCATACATCACTCGTCCGCTCCGAACGCAGATAATAGAAAAGCTCCCCCTCCGTCAGGACGCGCGACCCGAAGAAGCGCCGCGCGACGATGCAAACACCGTTATCTCCGAAAAGTCCAACAATTAGCCGGAAACACTCGGTTTTCGCCCTCGAAACTCCCGCCGCCGCCGTCCATTTGATTTATACGGCGAAACTTTGATTCCCGACGATCCGCGCGGAAGGAATGGATGTGCGGATTATGCCTCGATTCCGTGACGGATAACTCGCCGGTTTATGGAAACCGTTGTTTGTCCGTCCGTCGGCTCCGATTTAGGTTAGTTCGACGATCGCGTGAAAAATCGCCGGTGGGGGGGTTTCGAGTAAGTTACGGCGGTCGCGGATTTTTTCTATGAGCTCTCGGTGTTTTTTTAGCGGTCGCGGCGCTAAAGTGAAATACATCCGCGGCCGACTCTTATGAGCTATAAAAAGGCGGTATATTTACTTTTCAATATGTGTCGTGCGCAAGGCGGATATAACTTGGAGGAAATCGTAAATTGGCGGGCTTTGCTTTATTATGACGCATTGGATCGTAATTTTTTAGTATTTTTATAAAAATTTAAAGTAAGAAGTGAAAATGTATAAGTTTTTTTTGCTGTATTGTAAAATATGCACTTTTTCGTTTTATTATACAAAAATATTAAAATTCAGTCTCCAGATAAAGATAATAAAAAACTCACAAAGAATCGAGTTTAACTAAAACTGCATTATTTCGATTATTCTAATAAAGAATATTTCGATCACCGAAATAATAAGCTACCATAACCACTCGCCAATTCACACCGTAAACCAATCCCGCAGCCAAAGCACCTTAACCAGTAAACAACCTCGTCAAATCCCGACCGCCTCTCTCGGCAAATTAACATATCGGCGCATTACATCGAGCCTTAAGCGATTACAGTCTAATTCCCTGCCGCTACAATGGCAGGTCAATCAAGACCTCTGCGGCCTCTCATTGGCACCTCCCCCCCACTCCCCCTCCCTCCTTTCATGTACAAGTCATCGGGATTGCGGCAAGCCGATTTCATCAGGGTGCGCGAATGCAGCGGAGTAAATGAATTCAACGCGTCTAATTGCACGCTCCGATCTTCGGCGCGGAGGTGTATATATATATATATATATGTATGCGACGAGTCGCGGAATGCTGGAGGCTTGTTGATGTTGCCTGCTAATTGGCGGCTGATGTTGGGGCGCTGAGCTGCGGTTTTTCGGCTCTCGGAGAGGATTTCGGAATGAGCGAGGTTGCGGGTATGAATGGATGGTTGGATATTGCCGAGGCGTCAATCGGAAGGTTTTCTGGATTGAACGGCGGATCTGCGTTCCGGGCGGTTGAATTGTTCATCAAACGTAACAATTCTTAAACTACTTCCTAAGTGATTTTTAAAAACTTCGTCATTTTCCGCAAATTTGCGAAAGTAACGAGAATAATAACTAAACAGTCATCACTGCAAAGTATACACACTCACGCGCATTAATTTTGCAACACCCTATCATTATTTCGCGCCACTCGATACTCGCCGCCTAACTTCGGGCTCGATTCCCAGCCTCCCCGCGGAGAACACAGCCGCGAGAGTCTGACAAAATCAGGCTCGCCACTCGAGTTTCGCGTATATTCCATTACGCGCCTTGCGTGCGGCTCGTCGCGGCGGATATACCATTTTTTGCCCCCGAAAACTATACGTATATATCGGCCCGCGAATCGGGCGCGAGTCTCTTAACTTTACCTCGCCGCGCCGAGTGTGTTTTGCCTCGGTTTTAACTCTCGCGCGGGGAATAATTTACGATCGGCAAATGTACTGTACGTGCATAAACGCGCGAGTATCGCCGGGACAATTTTTACCCGATAAAGGTCGAATTGCCGATGAACCCGAGGAGCGAGTGAAAGGCTCCGGCGGGAAAACTACATTCCGATGGCGAAATCGACGCCGAGCGCGGGTTCATAGGTTCGCGCGTTTTTTTCGACGTTGCATTACGGCTTTTTCAAAGTGGCTTCGAAATTTTGCACTCGCGCCGCGACGTGCACTTGGGGTGCTCGGGCAGGTGACGGATTCGATCGGTATTAATGGGCATTACCGGCGCGTAATTCGATAAGGCTCACACCCCGGGTACTGATTGACAAATTAAATCAATAAAGTTAGTTTTCGCTAATGTCGTTACTTATTAGGCTCGCTGTACGGTTGCGGTCGCGTACAGTTTCGCGGTGACACTTCGGCCCATTTTCTTTTTTAACGAACCTTCGCGCGAGAAACTTTTATACGAATTGGTTTCGAACATTTGAAAATAACTGTTATATTTCACAGGAAGAAGTGCTTTTTAATTGAAATTATAAAAGTTTCGCTAAAATCCAGTTTTTAATTAAAACAATTCCCGCTCGAATCGGCGGTTACCTCTTTTTTTTAATTAAGGACGTAAAAAAAAAAGTTAAAGAGCTTTTTTAAAGATGACTCTGTTTGTACTCCGCGGAGAGAGATTTCCTTTTTTTACAGCACTTAAAATAGATTGTTGCTCAAAGCCCTCCGGCCGCGACTTTTCTCCTTTTAACGCGTGATAAATTCCTCCTCCCCTCGACAAAAGAAAAACTAATCAACTCAAACAATTAGATGATAAGGCCGCGCGCACTTGGCCGCGCAACAATTTTATTAATTAAAGCGGTCCCCCCTCCCCCTCGTAATTACACTCCTCTCTTTCGAGGCGCAGACACGCTCTAACGTCATAACTACGCCCGGGGAAGAGGCATCCAGCCGTGAATTATTATATTCGCGAAGCGGAGAGGTCGAAAGCCGCAGGACTCGGACGATTCTTCGGTTATCGGAGGATTTTGTTTAAGGGCCGGCTTTGAAGCCGGCCGGTGTGTCCTTTGATCGAATCCGGATGAATTAGAGGAGATTAGTTTTAATTGGGAGAGCTCCGCGCGGGAGTCTGGAATTTGTAGGCGTACTTATGAGAAGTTTGTTAAAGGACGGATTTGAAACTTGGGGGGGGGGAGGCCGGGATGCGTCGAGGAGGATAAGGGGATAAGAGGAGCGCGTCTTCTTTCTATGCGCGATTCGAATGTGGAATCCGGTGGAAATAATATGCTTTGTATAATTAATGGCGGCGTAAAAAGTTGTTTGGATGTTCGCGTTTCGCAATTTGCATAGGCTATAAAACGTTTTTTATTTCGCATGAAATAGCAAGGGAACGAGAGTATAATTGCGTTTGATTAGTTAATATGCAATTCTCGTAAACTTTGTTTATAAGGAAAAATATGCAGCTGCGAGGAAAGATTCTTGATGTTACATAATATAATGTTTGACTACCGTTATTTTACAAACAAATTATATTGAATACTAAATTTAAATCCGACTTTAGTGTTATAAATTATTGTAAAAGTAAAATAATAATAAGTTTTTCCATGGAATTATTTAATGCCGAGAATATTTTTTTATATCTCTCGAGTGATACGACTTTATGACGGAAACATTTTACCGATAGACAGCCACAGGTCGTAAATCACATTTCCATGAAAATTTAATAAAAGAAAGCCCAACAAGACAACGTTTCTCGCCAGCTGAATTCATCCTTTTAATAAAAAAATTACAAGCTTATCTTCTTACTCAATTTTGCTTTTTTGCCTTAAACCGATCGATAAACGAGGGAATAGATGTAAGTAGAAAACGTGCTTTCTGCTCATTATGCGATTAAAAAAACTTTATTAAAAAGTTTGAAGAACAAGCGCGAGGTGGAACGTGCGTCGGATTGCCAGATGAGAATCTGCCCTGATTCTCTACGAAAGAGTACTTGTGCATAATTATCTTGAATGATTACTCGGCGAGATATGTATTAAATCATTTTTAGAAATAAAATTTAAGATGACTTTCTTCCGTTCGGCAGATTTTGTAAGGATCGTCTGTATTACAAGTCGTTGAGAATTATAGGGCGGCTTTAAAAAGAGAATATAAAACTCGAAAATATTTGAGAAATTTTTGTCGAAAGTAGCATAAAGTAAGTTTCGCGGGTAAAAAATTTTATGAACGACTGATAGCAGAATCCGAGCCTTTATCTTCCTCCTCCTCTCGATTTACGCGATGTCCGAGGAATGAGGTCGTGACAATTGTTCTCATGAATCAAATTTTTTCCTTTCTTTCTCCTTTCGCCTATATTTTAATTTCTCGAATTATTGGCTTCGCGTCAAATCTCTCGAGTTTTAAGATAATTTTGAAAAAAACAGCAATGAATTTCATTTCGTTGCAGGAGTAAAACAAAGAAAAGCGCGGAAGAAAGACTATTTCAGTTTATCTTTACTGTACGCACATCTTTCAACTTTCAGCTTATTAGGTGCATTTGAAGTTACATTCAAGACTAAAGTATACATTGAACTCATAACACAATCCTTTCAGTTTTATTGCAGCAGGGAAGAGCGGCGCCACGTCAAAGCTTCTTTTATACATTTTTCTTCCAAATAGTAAATATTATCTCAGCTTTAAAGCAGTAATATCCTTCATACGCCTGCAGGCTACGTAAAATTCCGCAGTCACATATTACAAATGTAGCTTGTGTCGCATTAAATTTTAAAAAAGCATTCTCTCTTCCACTTCGCGCAAATTCTACCGAAACCAATAAAACCAAAAATAATCCTCGCTCTCGCACCTATTTCCATCGGACACCCTTTAATTCACAAGGGCATCGGCGCCTTCCATGCCGAGGAACCCGCCGAGAGATACGAGGAGATCCAGAACGCGAGGAGGTCAAACGGCCATCCAGCACCGACGGGGGGATCGCGCCGAGTTGATCGTCGTCGCCTCGAATCCCCTTCCCGGCAATAAACTCGGGATATCGCGCCGACCATCCGATCTCTCGTGTTGTTCGAGAGGAAGCGGAGCGTATGATTTTCGCCCCCCGCCGGGGGATCGACGGGCAATGTACCTGCGGATATACTGGGCTCGAAGCTCTCTCTCCAGTTTTCGCGCTTATTGCTTTTTGGCTCCTCGCGCCGCGGTCGGTTTTTTGGTCTCTCTTTCAATCGCGGACGATTTTTATTTTTTATTTTTTTTTATTAGTTTTGAAAGCGTCGCTGATTTGGTATTCTAGGGAGTGGTGTTTGTTTTTTCTAAGTTTTTGCATTAGTTTCGTGTGAATATTTATTGAGATCTTAGAATTCAAATTTATCTCGTTAAACTCATGATTTAAGGCTCTATATCTTTTTCTATATTTGTAAAAGTACATCGTCGTGCTAATTCAAGCATTATCAATAAAGTTTCAGGCATTTTCACAAGGTCACCGTGCCCACTTCAATCTGCATTCGCGCTTTTCCCATAAGGAAGAACCTCCGCTCGATCCATTAAGCCGCCACCTAACAAACAACTTCTTTCCTTCGCCTTGGCATAAACCTCTCGTTTCCAACACAAATCTCAGCCGCTAAAAGCGGAGCCTCGCATTTCCCGGTGCATAAAAGTCCGAGGCTTACGCAACGTCCGGATCGGGATCAATCACTGGAGCGGCTGGCAAGACCAAACAAAGTCAAAGAGCAAATCCGACTCTGACTTCCTCCGGCGGAGGAGGAAGGCCGCAGGATTAGCCTCTCCGGGGCCGATCAACAGTTTGACGCCGGAAGTTGTAGTTCGGGCCGGATTCTTAATCGGCCCCTTGTTTGACAATGTAATTAGCCCTTTAGCAACTTTGGGAACTGCAAGTTGTCCGGTTACCGGGGGGGACCTTGCGGTGTGTTGTTGCTTTATGATTTATCGTCGGAGTGAAGCTTTGGAGTTTTGATGGGATTGCCGACGTTGATTGTTGGGCACGTCGAGTTTTTTGTGGCGGTGGTTGGAAAATGGTGGAAAGAATGTTTCTGAAGCTTCCGGAATTTTTCGAAGAGTGTTTATTCACGGATCGTCTGATAGCAGATAAAAGGCTTACTGGTGTCAAATTGTTCAGCAAATTGTTCGATTGCCGGTGTAACTTTTTGAAATATTTTAGGTTTTATTTTAAAAAACTACACAGAAAAAAAGGTTCCTCTCCTAACGAGAAAAATCCTCTCAATATTTACGTTATTTATAGGAAAAGGATTCTGCTGCAAAAAAACATAATTTTGTCTGAAAATGAAATCTATTCCTGACAAACAATATTCCTTTTATTACAAATGGAAATTTCGCTGACGTAAATATTGAGAGGATTCTCAAGGTTCCTCTCGTAAGAAGAGGATCGTTTTTTCAGTGTATTAAAATCATTTTTTATCCTTATTTTTCCTGCTACCATATATATATATGATAGAATTTAAAAAAGTAATTTTATTTATCTGGGCGTGTTTATTAAAACAATAATATTAGCATAATTTACGGTAATTAATTACATTAGAGATAAATTCAATTATATTTTATTTCTTCTCCTTTTATATCGTCTAATGGATTATCTGAAAAAAGCAATTAAAATGACTAAAGACAAAGAAATAATAAATACGATCAATAGACTTTAATTTTCCACGGCGTTTTCCAGCTTTTTACATCCCGCTGCACAGAAAAGGGCACAAGATAATTGCGTTAATTAATATAAAAAAAGAAGTAATTGTTATAACGAGCGAAAACTTAATTGGCTGTGAATTAAAATTAAAAAATTCATTTTTAATGGTATCATTTATAAATAACTGTTTAATTCAAATATTTAAATGATGAATTTCGTTCATTTTTGACTGTTCACGCTCGATAAATTGCAGCAATTACAAATTTACAAAGTATATCGGGCGTTGCGGATAAAATGCGAATTATCTATCGCTTAGCGTGTACTATAAATTTGGCAAAGTTAAAAATATATGATTCATACTTTATGGTCAATTCATAGATGGCCTTAAATTCCGGTCATTTGTCTGAGAGCCGGACGTTTCTTACGATTCAAAAAGTGTAAAAACCCTTCTATGTAAATTCTCTCTCGACTGTATGAATAATTGGAACGCCAATACGGTGGCATTAAATATATGTGCTCCATTAACATACGTCCAGTAACTGATGCGAAAAAAATTGTTAAACTGATGAAATTTTTTGAATACTAATAATTTGCAGAAGCAGTTTGTTCAACAAAACTTTTGCAATTTACTGTTGCGCAAATTTATATTTTAAGAAGTTGAGAAGAAAGCTGCATCTCTTTTATATTTATAATGTCTTTAAATTTACAAGAAGCTCTCAAGGACAATTGTTTGTACTAAATAGTTCACTATAATGTATTTTAAAATTTGTTATACTCAATTAAATTTACACCACTCGACCTCTTCCAAACAACTGCTCCGCATAAATCCCATTTCATTATTCAATAAACCACCAGAATCCCCATCAGAACAAAACAGCATCTTTCAAATTCGCACTCAAACTTCCGCCCAAATCAACACGCGCTGATTCCAAATCGCGAGAGCTGCAATTAGCATATACGTCCAGTCCGGGGAAGCGCAAAAAGCACCTCCACTCCCCTTCACCCCCCGGCAAAAAAGAGCAGCTCAAAAAGGAGTTATGTCCGAACGGGGCGGACTCCCGCCTTTATCGAGGACGCGCGCGGAGGGTGAAAAGGAAAAAAGGACGAAAATTAGACGCTCTCGCTCTCGCGTGTACGTGTGTGTTTATATGGATGTGTGCGCGCTCGAAAAATGGGTTGGTTTTTGCTCGCGCGTCCTCCTCGCGGCGATATAAATTATCGAGTAATGTCGCTCGGCCCCGAATGCACGCATCGCCGAGCGCTTTAAGGCCGGCTTCACAATGCTCGGGGTTGCATTTCCGAGCGCTCCTTTTTTTTTCAATTGTCGTTTGCGACGTGCATGCCAGCCGGGGCGGCATCGGATTGGCCAGCAGTTTCGCGTGTAATTAGTCATTTTTCTGGCGATTACCGAGCGAATGGGCAGTCGAGGCGAATTGTGAAACGAAGTCGTTTTTTTTTTTGCTGAAATGCTAGATTCGAAATATTTTGCAAGAAAAATAAATATGCCATATTTATTTATGAGTTGCGAGGTGCTTGTGGTGGATAAATATGAAAGTATATAGTTTTTGCCTTATTTTGTGTGCGTAACTATATAGTGACATTTCGTTTTGAGAAGTGATTAATCTACATTTCGACATAAGATTATAAATTTAGTTTAGTTAATTTGCTGGAATGTAGAATAATTTGCATTTCGTTGCGAGGTGATTTTTTTTGAAACTTTTGTCGGAAATTCGTCTGTGCGCAGAAATTAAGTTATATCACAAAAGCAATTTGAAACTTGTTTCGTGAAAAGATAAGTTTAAGTGATACTACTAAAAATTAAATTGTATCCAAAGTATAAAAATTATAAAAAGTTATAAAATTAGTATATTACCTACGTAAATCGTTCCGAACTAAACCATTATTTACGACATTCATAAAATTTACTTATAATAAATACAACATGCGACCCGATATATTTTGATAATTATACTTATAAAAATAAATAATTTATTTAGTTTGAAATGTAATAAAAATTTATAATTTAAATAATAAATCTTACAAAGCATTTTAATTGAAATCATTATACATATTGATTGATATATAAGTTTTCCTAAACAATTATTTCAAAGAGGACGATCATTTCAATAATTTAAAAGATCTTATCTAAAGTCGCATGTGGTGAAATGAAAAATGAATGCACAAAGGCAGTATAAATAGAAAACTAAATTTCTCAATACTTATTCCGATTCTCAATGCTTCTGAGTTGCGACATAAGAGATGTAGATCGTAGATAATTGAAATTGCTCGTCATTCTTAACGCGATTAAGAATCGAATGCATTCTTTGTTATGTTTTACACAAGTTTTCATTTACTTTCCATCTTAAGAAATTATTCATAAAAATAAATACTTAATAAATTTACTGCCGAAGGAAGACAACTGCAATGCATCGCCCACTTTTTAATACGTAACAACAGTCCTTACCCAACAACGTCTCTTCAAACCAAATACCGAACCACGAATCTCACAATTCCAACTAAAATTTACAAACCGCCCATAAAAATCGTCGATCGCACCGCCAGCAAAACTCGATAAAACTCTCCATACAAAGCCACTTACGAAAGCTCTCCCGCCGGACTTCGCGCGCGGCTCGAAAAGTTTTTCGAAAAACCCGTTCTCTCTCTCGTTTTCGAAACAAAGAGCGCTCTCGAGTGTTAACCACCTGCCTGCAATATCGCTCCGAATTCTTTCGAGGCTCGAGAAAATACGGTGTCCCCCGGCCGGCTCTCTCGATTGCGCGAACGCACACTCCGGCTCGCGTAGGATATAATACCTTTAATCTTGAAAACAGCCGGCTGACGCAAGAAAGCCCCGTAATGTCATCGGACGCCGTACTCGTTCCGCGCTCGGTCGTTCATACTTTCTTTTCCGCGCCTCGACCTTGGAACGGGGCCCGAAACCTTCTCGAAGGGGGCTGATTCCCGACTCGATAAGTATGCGATCTGCACCCGCATT
Organism: Ormyrus pomaceus; assembly: GCA_900474385.1. NCBI lineage: Eukaryota > Metazoa > Arthropoda > Insecta > Hymenoptera > Ormyridae > Ormyrus > Ormyrus pomaceus. The sequence goes on along the minus strand of UCOM01003473.1, from coordinate 4,877 downwards.
ATTGCGCCTGTGCAAGCCCGGTTCATGACCTTCGCTCCGCCGAGCGCAGATGCGACGCTCGCGGAAATAATTCGCGGGTTATAGGCTGGATTAACACCTGCCGGCGGCACGTCGGCTGTTCTCGTTGCGTAATAGAGGAGCTAATATGCATTTAGTGTGACATAATGACTGATGTGCTTGTTATTTGTGTAGCGTTCATTTAATTTAATTGTTTATTTTAACAAATTATTGTTCATGTTTGATTGCTAGATTTATGTAATGAAAATAACGTAGACATAGTAATGATGAAGAAAATATAACTAAATGTACTATTTACAACTGAAAAAATTTTCAAAATTTGTAAGATTAATTGATTTGAATAGTTATTGTTTTTTTTAATTTTACTTTTAGGCTGTCGTACAAATGCATACATTTTAATATTTATAAGTATATGTTTATATAACCCATCCATAATGATCGAAAATTTTTCTGAAAATTTACATTTTGCAAGAATATTTTAAATAAAAATATGAAACAAAAAAGTTTAAAAGGAAACATTTGGAAACATTTGGCTGATTCAAATTTAATCCAGATTTACGTAATCCTTTAGATGCCGAATTTTCGTTTTATATTAACGTTTTAAGTGCAATAAAAGTGCAAGGTCCTTTTCATCATTTAAAATATCTTATCGCATTCTTTCTGTTTTCTTCGTTTTGAGAATTCGAATGTCTGAGAATTTATATCACTTTCTAGAGGATTCCTGTTGTAAGACAGTCCATAAAGAATAATTATAAAGTGATTTATGCGGAGTACTAATTTCTTCGTTAAGTAATTTAACAACTTGGCTCCGCACTGATGAAGATAAGTACACGCTAGTCTTTACAATATGTTCATAAAAACATATGTAAATTCAAACAGATCATTAATATTAATTATTTGCTCGAGTTAATTTACATGAATCAGTATTAAAAAAAAAAGAAAAAATGAAGAAGCTTGACAAACAATCTTTATGACTTCTATTTATAAAGTAATTCGAGCCGTCTTAATTATAAAATAACTGTTATCACAAATGCTAATTTAATAAATTTCTGTAAAGAGACAAATTTCCTTAATGATTCCTGCCGATACAACCTCTTCCGTTCAATTTGAAATTCAATTTATTTAACTCCAAAACAAAATCCAAACTCAAAGCTTCGAATCAATCCCGCGCAGTACAACAGGAATGCCGCTCCCCTGCCTCAAACGAAACCGCCACCCATACCTCAACTTTCCGACCTTGGGCCCGCGATAGGACCAAAAAACCAGGATGCCCGCCCAATGCACCTCGAGGCGGAAGTGGTCAGCCTTGCAGGGCGCTATAAAAGCCTTCCTCCTCCAGCGTTTCGACATCAGACCCTCCAGTCGCAGACCAGATCGCCGCGTCGTCCAGCCAGTCCACCCTCGCCATGTACAAGCTCGTGATCCTCGCCGCCTGCCTGGCCGCCGCCAACGCCGGATTCCTGGGAGCCGCCTCGCTCATCCCCCAGGCCCTGCCGGCCCTGCCAGCGACCATCATCCGCAACGACCTGCCATTGGCCCTGCCGGCGCCCATCATCCGCAACGATCTGCCACTCGCTCTGCCAGCGCCCATCATCCGCAACGATCTGCCACTCGCTCTGCCAGCGCCCATCATCCGCAACGACCTGCCTTTGGCCCCGATCATCCGCCCTGCCGCTTCTCTGGCTCTACCGGCCCCGATCATTCGCCCTGCCGCTTCTCTGGCTCTGCCGGCCCCGATTATCCGCCCTGCCACTTCTCTGACCCTGTCAGCCCCGCTCATCCGCCCTGCCGGTGATCTGGCTCTGCCAGGACCCATCATTCGCACCGCTGCTCCTCTGACTTGCGCACCGTGCAAATGAATTTTGCGATATTGAATTGGGAGAAATTTGTCGCCGCCGACTGTAGATGAAATTTATAAATAAATTATACTTTTTTATTTTTTAAACACTGCCTTTTTATTTTTAATCCTTTATTTATCTGTTATAAAAATGGTTATAATTTAAGAAACATATTTTACTGCTTTATACTTTTGATTTCTATTTTGTTTAATGATAGTTGAAGTTCGGTAAAGGAAAAATTATAGATGCGTTTCACGCCTCAAAATCACAGGATTATTTTAATATCCAAACTGTGAATTTTTTTTTAACTTGTTTGATAATCTCTTTTGCAATATCACTGATACGGAAATACATATTACATTAGCGAAATAAATTGCAGTTTCTTTAAATCGCGCAAAAATAAAACCAGATTTCCGAACTGTGGAGCGCAGATAATACAGAGGACGAGAATGATGGGACAAAAGAGGTTTGTCCAAAAAGAGATAAAAATCGAATGCGTCAATTTGATGCCCGAACGAAAAAAATGAAAAAAAAAATTTCGGCTTTTATCGAAATTCGGTAGTGACGGGTAAGGTGAGAGGCAGTTACCGTGTAGTGTTCATCACGATTGACGGCAGAATAAGAAGGGAAATTCGGTGCTCGAGTCTGAAATCCACTCCTGCAGTATTTTACGTTTTTTTCTCTCTAAAACAAATACTGGCTCTATTAACAAATACGTTAATTACCATCAGCTTAATTACGAAATTTAAACTATTAAATTTTAAAGGTAGCTTCAATCGTATTTTTTTATCAATCGCGTGTATAGCTTTAAATACTGAATCAATAAAAAGTGATCGAAATAATAGAAGTATTATAGTAAATATAAAGAAAAAGGTGAAGAAAAAATACAGTGTTTGTGATAAATAATTTATAATTTATTGATGAAGTTGCTGAAGTTGACAAGTCCTTGCCAAAAAATTATATATACACATAATCTCGTTTGTCGTCGTGAAAAAAAGTAAATGCTCATGCCCGTACGCGGCTCGCGTACGAGTAGTCCGTGTATAACCTATTGTTCCTCCGTTGCTCGCTTCCAAATATACAATTTATATAACTATCCATCGGTCGACTTTACCATCCAGCGTTGTACGCCAGAGGGGCGGACTTGATGATCGGTGAGCTGTAGATGGAGGGCTGGGCGTAGGCCAGTCCAGAGCTGTAGATCGGTGCCGGGGCAGCGGCGTAAGCCAGAGGAGCAGACTTGATGATTGGTGCAGGAGCAGCATAAGCCAGAGGTGCAGACTTGATGATGGGTGCAGAGTAGGCCAGGGGAGCGGACTTGATGATGGGTGCAGAGTAGGCCAGAGGAGCGGACTTGATGATGGCGGAGCTGCTGTAGGACAGAGCTGGAGCAGCGGCGTAGGCCAGAGGAGCCGACTTGATGATCGGTGCCGGGGCAGCATATGCCAGAGGAGCAGACTTGATGATCGGTGCCGACAGGCTGGAGTACGCCAGAGGAGCAGCGGCGGCGTAGGTCAGAGGCGAGGCGTGACCGGCGTAGGCCAAGGGAGTGGCCGAGGCAGCGTAGGCCAGATGGGCCTCGGGAAGGCCGGCGTTGAGGTATCCGGCGTTGGCGACGGCCAGGCAGGCGGCGAGGACCACGAACTTGTACATGATGATTGTGCGAGTGTGTTTTTGACTGTGCTCGAGAGTCGAAACTGGATGCCTCGGACCGGGCCGGCGGGCCTTATATACCCGAAATTTCGGGTGCAAGGCCGCGCGCCGCTTCTCTTCCGGCCGCCAAGGTTTCGGAAGGGCGTCGTCGGCGCTGCAGCGGCGGTGATGGACATTGGTGAAAGTGCGGGATAAACATTATTGCTAAACGGCGGCCGCGCGGAGATCTCTCCGCTTTGTCCGAGGCGACGATTGCGGAATTGTCTTGGATTGCCGGGGACTTGCGGGGTTATGAATTATGGAGCGGGGCTATAAAGCGACGCGGGGAATTGGATCGCTTATTCAGATGATGAAAAATATCTAGTTCTTGAATAGAGTCTCTCTCTCTCTCTCTCTCTCTCTCTGCAGCGCGGCGCTCAATCGCGGCGTTGTGCAACGGCCGAGAGAGCGATTCGAATATATAAATCGAATATGTTAATGAGCTCCATTATGTGTAACATAATTCACTTTGTGGATGTTGGTAATAAAGGCGAGCACCGATACATTGTAATAAATATAATAATTACGTCATACGGGAGGCTGTGTGCAAATGGAGCTGCGCGTCGATTCTTTCTTCTTGAGGTTTCGGCCTTTGAAAAATCAATTAATCAATAAGATACAATGGGTTACTGTGCCCTTGGTTTTTATAAAAATGTAAAGGTACTAGAATTTCTCGTTAAAAAGCAATTATTGTATATTCATGTAGAAACAATTTTGTAGGGTATTTATTTTAAATTTAAAAACATGCATAAAAATATTTAAAGGACTATAATGAAACCATTTGTTTTTAATTTATATTAAAAACGCTTTAAATTTTCTGCGTATTTTAAAAAAAAAACTTAAATTCTTAATTTTAGATTTCTTTGAAACTTAAATATTTCGCTAATACAAATTGCTTTCGTTAAATTAAAAATAGTCCAACGCATTTTTTTGGCGATTACGTATCCGCTTTTAGAATCAAATTTGCATATTTTGCAATTCGAAATCGATCTTTAGCTTTCTTTTCAAAAAACTAATTTATTTCATTTACAGAACTAGAGTCGTCGAATATTATCTGATATATTACAGATGCATTCGTAACACTAATTTTCAATTTAAATCAGAATTCATGTTTTTATAATTTCGTTTCGTTGCAAAAAGAAAATATAAGTTAATAATAATAATAATAATAATAAATAGCAGAACCCTGGTAGAAATGGACAACATTTCTTAACTAGGAAATAGGTAGCAAAAAAAAAGATTAAGTAGGAACAAGCTAACCTTTTTAGAATATAATTTCCTAGCATGAAACGCTTTTTTTCACATGAACTAAACATTTAATAGAATAAA